>MNCI01021409.1:204654-256238 GCA_015680685.1 Gnetum montanum
ACGAATCCTCGATTCCTCGCATCCACGAATCGAATTCTTTTGATGCATAGAAAATAAGTAAGGCCTATCATGTGGAGTAACCAGAAAATAATTAGTTAGAAATTACAATTTTTATTTTTTAAGGTGTTTATTTTTCAAGTTAAAATTTTCAGTTTTTATTTTAAGGAATAGGGTGGTGATAAGGTGCTTGTTTAATAAATAGAGCATGTAATAAAAAAAAGGCCATCATGTGACATGATAATAAGGTACTTTTGTCATGGCAAGTGATGGAAAGGTGCTTGTTTTTAGTAAAGTCAAAAATGACCCAAGTGACATTTAAGGAATTGGAATCCATGTCAAAACAAAGAAAAGATTTAGAATTTGCTGAGACTAGAACAAAATTCTTACAATATAGTTTGCAAGAAGAAGTTAGGCCACCACTATGGAACCACAAGCTATTAGATATGGTCATTAGATGAAATACCTAGAGTAGAGTTAACGGAAACAAATATATATAGAAAAGTTTAAATTACCTATTAATATTTATAAATCACTACATTTCAATTTTTAAAAGTTTGTATCATTTATAGTGGAGGATTATGGAAACATAATCAACTAAACTGGATAAGCTTATTTTTACTAAATAAATTAGGATTGACAGACTTTGACATAGACTACCAAGCTTTAATCCAACTACAAAAAAAAAGATATATATAACAAAATAGAACTTTCAAACATTGAAAAACAACTTAGGAAGAATTAAGAGAAGAAATAAGAAAAATACAAAATAAGGAATAATTAGAAACATTGCAAAATTTGTTAATAATACCTCAAAGTTTAGATAACATTATTTAACAATAGATCCACAACACTATTTAACAAAATATACAAACAACTCAACATTCTGAAGAAGTCCAAAAATATTGAAGAAGTACAAACACCTTTAAAATATTTGGAACAATTAGGAGAGAACTTAGAAGAATCACCAAAATGAATGGGAAAATCTTGTAAATCAAAAATAAGATGGACAACCCAAGAAATAAAAGATTTCCAAATAAAAGATAAAGAAGAGGTATTGCAAACATTAGAATATGAATATGAAAATAATATGGAAGCTAACTTACAAAAATTAGATATAGCCATAGTGGAGTAATAAGAAAATATTAGAACTAATTTGTAGCTACCTAAACAATGATGGAGAAGATAGTAATGGGGAAAAAAATTAATGGATAGCAAGTACAAAACATTAGAACTAATTTGTAGCTACCTAAACAATGATGGAGAAGATAGTAATGGGAAAAAAATTAATGGATAGCAAGTACAAAATATCTCTAGGAAAAATATCAAACTTAAAGAACTAATTTCTGATAGAGTGGAGAGGCAATGGGCATGTCAAGGATAGACTATCGATAGTTATACCAACTCTTATTTAAGGTTTTCAAAGGCCTGTTAGCATTAAGCCATCCACTCATGGTGAACTCTTATTTAAGTGTTGCATGAGTTGTAACTTATCCATAAGCCTAGCAATAAACCTATGAATAAACTATAATCTATCTTGGAATCCCTGAAGCTCCTTAAGATTAGTAGGTGCTACTAATTTGGATATGGTTTTAACCTTATCAAGATCAACACATATCCCTACTTCAGATACTACAAAGCCAAGCATCATACCAGTCTTAACACTAAAGTCACACTTCCTGGGATTGAGCCTAAGCTCATACTTGAGACATTGTTTAAGCACAAGGTCTAGGTAATTAGCAAGGTCATTGGACGCTTTGGATTTAATGAATATATCATCTATGTAATCGTTGAACAAAATTAGCATGTGATCACTAAAGATATAGTTCATGGCCCTCTAGTAGGTCACTCCTATGTTCTTAAGGCCAAAGGGCATCATAGTATAGCAAAAGGTACCCCAAGGGATCATGAAGATCATGCTAAGTTAGTTCTCTAGGTTGATCCTAAAGTGGTTGTATCCCAAAAATTTATCCATAAAGGATAACAAGACATGTCTAGCTATAGTATTAATAATTCAATCAATACTAGGCAAAGGGAAGTCATCTTTGATAGTTTCTTTATTTAGGTCTCAGAAATCAATGCAAATATAAATACTCCCATTCTTATTGGATACTATGTTGGACACCCATTCTACATAGTCAATAGCCCTAATGCTACCACTATGTTGGACACCCATTCTATGTACTCAATAGCCCTAATGAAACCATCTTGGTAGAGTTTTGAAATCTCATCACAAACTGCCAAGGCCAAATTAGGTTTAATCTTGTACTTCTTTTCCTTAATTGGCCTAATGCTAGGGTCTATTATGATGTTTTGTTGGACCAAATGTGGGTCTAGGCTTGGCATATCTTCATGTGACTAGAAAAAGGCCTTAGCATTATCTTGTAAGACCTTGGCAATGTCTTGAGGTTCTAGTGAGGAACTTAGTTTAAGGGTTTTCTCCCCATCACTATGTGTTGTATCAAGAACCTCAACTAGAGAGTCTTCAGTTATTTCGCTAGCCTCAAGGTCAAAGGTTTTAACTAGATTTTAAGTTCATTCTAAGGGTTTCTTGATAGAGGCTATGTGGTTGACAAGACTCTCAAGGTCAAGATCTAGGCAATCAAGGTTGATATACAATTCTATCTTACCATGATGTCCATTTAGGCTCAAAGTAAGACTGATATGCTCCTAGGTACTCATACTTCGATCGTGCATGTCAACCATAAGCACATTAAGTGGCACCTAGGTAAAAGTGCATAAACAATGCTAAAATGCTATAAAATCATGTAAATACATGTCATTCCAATGTAAACAAGGTCATTCAAGGCTACAAATAGAAAAATAATCAAACAAAATGCAATAAAGGTTAAAAAAGGAAAGTATGACAAATAAAGCTACAAATGATCAACAAAAGCTACATTTTTACTCATTTTAGGCCTTAGCAGGCCATGATGCCAATTTAAGATCATAGCGGTCCATGGTCATATGGTGTTAAATAGTGGTCAAGGAAGATCAAAACCCACTCTTAGATACCAATCAATAGCTAAACAAAGGCAAATATGGCTATGATAAGGCAAACAAAGAAAGTGTAAGGCTATGTAAAGGCCATACAAGGTCAAGAAGGTCAACAATGTAACACAAGGCCAAAAACAAGTTGAAACATTCATGTAATAAGGTCAAATCAAGTAAAACAAGCTACATATGATGAGACTTGGCTAATATATGTCAAAAAGGGTTAGGTTTTAGTAGTTTTCAGTCTTAGTAGGCCATGGTTTCGGGCTACAAGGTTGTTAGGTAATATTGGACATTAATTAGGGTTATTTCTAGGCCATTTGGACCGAAAAATCAAGATTGTTAACACTTTCATGCTTAGCCCCCCTATTTCCACATTGGCCAACATGGAATGAGTGATGCATGGAAACAAAGAAAACTATATTTTGGGGCATCTAAAGGTCCAAAATTGAGGTTTCAAGGCCTTTCCAAGGTAGCGCAAGGCCAAACCTATCAAAATTGAGCACTCCTAAGGTTGATAAAGGTCAAAAGTAGGTTTTGGAGCTTAACCCCATATTTCCATGTTGGCCAGCATGGAAGGGAGGGCTCTCAACATGAAGAATCAAAATCCAAGCTAAAACAAGATCAAACAAAGTTAAATTAGTAGCTGGAACCCAAATCTGAGAGTTTTGCATCCCCTAGCTTCATTTGGAGGTCATTTTAGTTCGTTTCGAGTGCCAAGATGAGTTGAAACTACTTCCCCCTATTTTTCCATGTTGACCATGATGGTCCAAGCATGAAAGAATTGGGGTGCACTTGTTCTATAATTTTGGGAGGGTTTGGAAGCACATTGACAAGGTTTCTAGGCTACTAGGACTAGAGATCATTATTTTCCAAGTTTCTGGCTAATTTTGATCATGTTTATAGGTCATTTAATGACATCTAAGTTTTCACCTTTTGTTTCCATGTTGAGGGAGTTACTCTAATATGGAAGATTAGGGGAATGAGTTTTGAAGAATAAAACGAGATCAACAGAGCATAATCTTAAGGCTATGAGATCCTAGGCTTCTCCAGCATAGATTTTTGGTCTTCGGGAGTGTCATCTTGCCATAAGAAGTGGAAAGGTAGCGTTACCCCCATGTTTCCATGCCACCTAGGGGGAAGGGGCCTTCTCCAACATGGATGAAATAAGAATACTAGATCTAGGTCAATTTGGATCATAATCAACTATGCATGTTAGCTCCCAGATTTACCGAGGTCAAGGGCTAGGATTTTAGGTCAAGATTTGGCAGTTTTTGGTGTTTCTAATTGGTTTTTGGGATTTTTCCTATTTTTCCATGTTGAGGATAAAGTGTCTAGCATGGATTAGGTTGGAAGGATAAATGGAAATAGATTTTTTTCTATTTGAGATCAGTTTTGCAAGGTTTGAGGGCTCTAGAAGGTGCAAACATGGTCGTAGAGCATACATAAAGCTATCTAGTATCAATTTAAGATGTTTGAGGGCTATTTTTGAGTGCCCCTCCACCCCCCCCCCCCCCCCCCCCCCCCCCCCCCCCCCCCCCCCCCAGCNACGGAAAAACCAAGGGACCCTACTTTTGCTACTTTTTATCATTTCTAACCATGCATGTAGGTTTCTTGGGTTTCTAGTGTCGATTATTGATGCCTAGGGTCAAAATTTGGTCATTTCAATGGTATTTAGATGGTTTTTTAATGTCCTCCACTTTCTTTGACTATCTATGATCAAATGAACAATTTTTTTTACTATCTATGATCAGGTTTGGAGAGTCTAAGGCTTATGGGATATGCAATAGGATCCTAGGATGTACACAAGGCTTCCTAGTGTCTATTTGAGGTATTTAAGGGTTATTTTATGAGTCACCCCCTAGTCTCCATGCTATCCAACATGGACGAGGTGACTCCTAGTGTAAAAGAGCTAAGGGACCCTATTTTCTAATATTTTTTGGTAGTTTTGGCTATGTATGCATATCCACAGGGTTGTCAATGTTGATTATCAATGCCTAGGGTTCAAATTTGGCCATTTTAATGGTTGTAAGGGAGTTTTTTTGGCTTTTCCCCCTCCATCCATGTTGGGGCCTAGATGCTTAGTGTGGATAGGATCCTTCCCATAGTGAGAAACTAAGAGGAGGCAAGTGTTATTTTTTTAGTTGACTTCTGAAAGTTTGGTGGCTTCTAAAATGGTTAACTTGCTTTTGGAAGTTAGTTTTCATGCAATATTCTATACAATTGACTTTCCCCCTTTCATCCATGCTAGGGCTAGGATGCTTAGTGTGGATGAGATCCTTCTCAACATGGACGAACCTTAGGGAGTTGATTTTTATTTATTTATGGCATTCTGGTAGCTTCTAGAAGGGCTATCAAGGTTTTGGTGCTTGTACAAGGTAATTTGATGTTGTTTCCATGCATATGGGATCCTCCATTGACCTTCCTAGCTACATCCACATTGTTTCCATGTTGGGTAGTGTGGAAGAGGTTTCCCTAGCATGGATGAACCAAGGATGTTAGATCTAGGATAGTTCAATAGCTAATCCACCATGCATATTAGCCTCTGAGGTTGCTAGTGTCGACAGTCAATGCTTAACATTAAGATTCACTAGTTTTGAGGCTCCTAAGTGCCTCATGTAATCACCCCCATTTTTCCATGCTAGGCATGATGGCCCTAGCATGGGTGAGAGGGGAATGGTAGTTTTGTGTCATTTTTTACTACTTTTGAAGCATTCAGAAGCTCTAGAGGATTTCAATAGGGTCAAAGGGTCACCAAAGTAGTTCATTTGGATATTTTAGGTTATAAATTAAATTTTCTTGCATATGCCCTATGCTTTCACATTCACTCCATGCTAGGTAGCATGGAGGAAGGGTTCACTAGTGTGGAACAAGCTATGGATGGAAAATCGACTTGTTTTAAAGTCAAACTAGGCTATCGAAGACTATGATAGAGTACCATACTTGAAAATGACTATTAGGAAATTTTGGTCATCAACCAATCCATCCATGCTGGGGCACAAAGTATGCCTAAATGGAGATGGGTCTAGGAAGTTTGGATAGATTTCTAGCATTATCATTGACCTTATAGATTCATATATTCTTGCTCTTTCCTTCATGCTACTTAGACATCATAGTTGCACCAATGTTGGAAAACTCTGGAATTTGGATGGAATGGAGGTTCTACGCTATCTTAAGGGAAGATCTGGTTCTTCCATGCTAAGAATGGATGTTCTTGGATACAAAAATCCCTTCTAGACTATGCCAAAGTATAGTTAGTATAATGTTGAAAATATGCTAATGGTGGCACATAGAGTCCACACATTATTTTAGAACTCACCCAGCACTATGTATGACCTACAAGGGTAAGCATGGTTGTTATAGTGTTTTTATTCTTTTTTGGCTTTGTCGATTAAACTACCTCTCCTAACTTTGTCAAGTTTATGAACTTCTTGTAGGTATAGTGTCAATGATTAAGGCTTGATCACTAAAGATCAAACCTTGATGATGGCTCAAACTACCTTAGATGAATATAACAAGGGCTCCCAAATCAAAACTATTGTGTATGAAAAGTTAAGAGGGGACTTTGATGAATTCACTAAGAAATTTAACCATATCTACAAGAAGTGTGTGGCTAATAAGACGATACACAACTAGTGGGTGGGCCCCAAGAGCACCAGATCAGATCCTTGCATATGGGACCTTTGCTCAAACCACATAAAAGAAGAAGAAGAAAGGCAAACATAAGAGCTATAACATCTAATGTTTTATGATCACTAAATTTTGAAGTGTTCTATCATTTTAATTTGTTATTACACATTCCTATGTTGATACTAAACATTTGGTTGTTGCCTTGTAGGACCTTCCACCTCTGTTGAAGTCACCTTACCACTTTTAGGACATCATGAGGATATCCTCATCCTAAATTTTGGTGAGGTGATACTAGCACAAGAGTGGTTGAGGGGACAGGTGCCTAGATACATCCAAGCAAACATTAAGCATGTAGGTTTGCTTGATTTATTTATGGCACCTATCCCTTCCATCCCCAATACAAAGATGTTGCACATCATCAACTCCTTCAACAAAGAAGCTGATCATTTTAGCACCACCATTTGAGGTATTTCTGACTATCATGGCCATCAATGAGGGCACCTTTTGCAAATTTTTTGGTGTTCCCACTAATAGGGCAAAGGTTACCACTAGAATAGTGAAGGAAGTGGGCCATCATGATGAAGTTTTGGAGTGGCTTGGTGCTAGCATGGGTGACTCTGAAACTTCCATGAACAACTTCTCTAACTCTAAGGCAAAGGCATCATATCCTTTGTTTAGGTCTTGTGTCCCAAAATATTGTCACAAAAGAAGGTAACTGGCATCACACAGGGATGGACCTTTAAGAGTGTCTTGATGGATGGTATCAAATTCAACTAGGTGGATACTTTGGCTATTGGACTCCACGATGATATTTTTAGACTCCGCGATGATACCTCTACCATGATCCACATGCATTTTGCATTCTTTGCATGTTACTTGAAGAAATTCATGGAGTTCCTGATGGTATGGAGGAGTAGGCAATGGATTACCCAAGACTGAGAACAACTTTCTAGGCCTTGAACAAAGCACATTTATCCAACCATGTAGGCCCATAGCCCACTAGATGAGATGGATGATTTGCTTTCTATTACCACCAAGGATCCTAGTTTTAAGCAATGTGAATCCCCTAACAACATGGAGGAGGAGCCTCTCATGATTCCAAATGGCTATGTAGAGAAGCCAAAGAGGCAACTAGATCCAGGCTTAAGAGGCCTATAGAGGTAGCACCACTAGTATCAAAGCAACCCACCCAAAAGAAGCTTAAGACATCACATCAAGTGGTCACAGTTATGCTTTATCTATATTTTGGCTATCCTATGTTTTAAGATTTTATGGCTACATTGTGGTTTCATGTGCTAATCGATTTTCTATGTGTTATGGTTATAGATAAGCATCAAGACATGGTAGCCCAAGCTACCATGGACGAGGAAGCACAGAGAAATGCAATTGCTACAATAGAGGAGGAACAAAGATGTGTAGAAAAGGCACTCTTATAGCAGCATGAGGTTGAAAGTTTCACCAATGTAGATATAGATGATGTAGATGGTTTGTTCAGTGAGGTAGTACCAAGTAAATTCCATGTCATCATCCCAAATGGAGAAGAGGAGGAGTGAGGTATACACATGTCTTAACGCTTCTTGTTATATCCTATTGTTTTAAGTTTGGTTTTTGTCCTAACCATTTGATGATTGTTATTCTTATAATAGTTCTTGAACCACCAATGTAGGCCCTTGTCCCTAAGCTTCATGTGAAACCATGGGTAAAGGCCCTGGAAAAGGTGGAGTTCATGCACGAGATGGCTAAGGACATCATCGATTGGTTACAAGAAGTTGCATTTGAGATAGGTAGGAACTTTGTTTTCTATGCTTTAGTCATTTTTTTATGTCATAGGTTGTTGTTATGTTCTGGCTATCTTAGGTTGTAAATTATGTTTATGGTTGTATTTTATGTTTATGCAGTGGCTTCTATGAAGTAGAATCCCATCTAAGACATGGAGATTAACTCCTTACTGAAGCTTCCCTCTGATGTCTCTAGTGTACCCTTGAAGTTATACAAGACTGCTACTAATCTAGAAATATCGTGTGCAAAAATTTCATGGAAGCTAGAGAGGCCAATGAATCCCTATGGAAGAAAGTTGTGGCCTAGAGGGAGAAAACTTAACAACATGAGGAGATGATCAAAGATCTCCAAGATTGCAAGGCCTTTGTGGAAGCCCAAGTGGCTAACTTAAGGAAATCATAGATCAAAGAGATCACATGGGCCCACTATTGGCATGCCATCCAAGACAAGGTAGCACTCTCATAGGAAATGGTGGAGTAGCACATGCAAATGTATCTCATCTCCCAGAAGGTTAAGGATTGGAAAGATCACTATGCTTGGGTCCTAGAGTGGGGTAGAACATAAAAGGACTAGAAGCAATAGTATAAGGCTAATTTAGAGGCCTACCTAAAGTGGCTAAAGGAGAGTTAGTTGAATGGAACAAGAGAGAGATATTCATTCGAGGGATCTAGGTGGTGAGTGCCTACTAGCTCTCTGAGAGCACTCTCATGGTGGGGAAATCCCCTACTCCTCATATTACCATTGTTACAGATGAGACATCTACGACTACTATCACCCAAGAACCACCTACTTTGACCATAGTAGATAAGACTAGCATCCTCACTAGTATTGATCTTGGGGATATTGACTAGGAAAATATGACAAAGGACCAGACTCTCCATATTTTAGAGGATGGCCTTCAACATCTACCCTCAAAAGTCATGGAGCCAGAGTCCCCAGAGGTTTGATGTGTTCCATGTTTTAGTTTTATTTTAAGTTATGGTTTTGTTTAAGTTATAGTTTTGGCTATTCATTATTGATTGCCTATGTGTTGTTGTATTTCAAGTATCAAGAGACATTAGTGACCCTAGCGGTGAGGGTGGGGATGACCCACCACTTCCTCTTTCGGATGCCCCTTAGCATCCTCCATCTATCCCTTTTAGCTTGTTGGCTATTTATTTTTATTTTTATGTTGATGGCTATTGTTAGCCAAGACTATGTTATAGATGACTATTATTATTTTTTAACTTTTTCTACATAGTGTAGCCATGGCTATGTATGTTATAAGCACTTTAAATTAAAAAATTTTGGTTTCATTCTTGGCTATATATATTGTTCTAGTGTTATAAACATTGAAAATGGCTATGTTGATGATTTTGATTATAATGTTAAATGGATACACAATGTGTTTAAAGGCTAAATGTAAATAGGATGAAAAAAACGTCTGCTAGTTTTAGGCCATGGCAAGCATGGGTTACATTTTTTTGCTAGTTTAAGGTAATGGCAGGCCATGTCATGTGATTTTTTTTTCCAGTTTAAGGCCATGGCAAGACATGTTGAAAAGAAACTATATTTTCTGGCAATTTTCTATTTTAAAGTTTTTATGGCTTTTTAGTTTATATCATTCTAAATAAGAAAAATAAAGAAAGAAAGAAAAAAGGCCATAATAAATGAAAATGTGAATAAAATAAATTTCTAGGCTATATGCATAAAAAGTAGAATAAAACATAGGAGAAAAGGCAATAATTAGTCAACAAAGAGAAAACTTAGGCTAAATAATTATGGTACAAGTAGTTATAAAGGATATAAGGGCATGGCATGGAAGAAGTAGGGGGNGGGGGGGGGCATTACTTGTGCAAACAATTCCTAATCTTTAAAAGGTTAGGAAACATATAAGGCTTATTCTACACAATTTTGTACTCACTATCCCATTCACTAATGATGTTGAAAGGGATTTCATCACATGACAAATCTCATTGCTCATTGTTGTTGTTCTTGGCTTACTTCTCTCTTTTAAGTTGATGGACTTCATGGTTGGGAGTTTTCTCCTAAAGCTCCACTACATACCCTTGATTTATGTTCACATTGTTGATAGCCAAGGGAACTATGCTATCACCATGAACAATGATTTCATCTCCTTCATAAGGGAGGTGAATCTCTCAGTGAATAGGTGAAGACACAACTCATAATTGAGCCAACCAAGGTATTTGCAAGATAAGGTTAAACCCTAGCATCTCTGCCACCATTAAGAAATTGACAATTATGGGGAATTACTCCCCTATCACAAAGCCCACCTTGACAACAACCCTTGATCCATTAAAGAACTTGAGAGCTATGGTTGTTGTAGGCTATATCTACTTTGTTAAGCCCAAGCATTCAATGATGGTGCATGGTATGATTTTTGTTGTAGCTCCATCGTCAACATGAATTTGATGCACCTTAAATTGCCCCACCCAAATTGTGATGAAAAGAGGAGCCCTAGTTACTTCACAATTTTGGGGATTGGCCTTAATTTTGCTATCATGAAACACCAGTGATTTTGACTTTCCTTCCCTTGGTGAGGAAGGAATCATTATTGCATGGATAGATTCCTCATTAGCTAGGATGTCCTTACTAATGGAAATGGAAGTCAACATATTGACTAGCATCTCAGAATGTGTGGAAAAAGTCATGATCATGTCATACAAGCACAGAGTTATGTTCTTTTGCTTAAGAGACTCTCTAACCTAATCTACCGCACTGAGGAAGTTTTGTCATTAGCTGTGGGCTTTTCACCTAAGTTGTGCTTCACTTCCTCCATGTGCCCCAAAATGTGAACTTTAGCCTTAGGTTGTTGGGGCCTTTCCTCTTTCTTCTAGTTTTGGATTTTGGGATCCTCTTGTGATTTGCTGGTTGAGGTAGGTTGGGCAAAGGAGGTCATGGGTATAAACAATATGGAAGTGAGGTTTAGTGGGCCTGCTTCCTTCCATGCCTTCATTTTCTTGTCATCCTTGTTGCTAGGCTTTTGCCTATGCATCTTATTTTGCTTAGTTGAAGTCTTTTGGTTGTCAGTTGTTGGTTGTGAGGAAGAGGTAGTAGCATTGGCCACCATAGAAGGTCGTTGTATGGTCATGATCAATAGTTGGGCTATCGCTAGTTGGGTCATGTTGGGTTAGGGCACCCTAATGAAAAAAGGCTCCCTTGGAGACATCCACAATGGTACTCTCATGACAAAAGGGGATCTTGAGCTAGTGGAAGCTAAAGAAGCTCTTTCATCATGAGCGGATACTTGAATCACAAAATGGTTCCCTCATCCATCTTCAATTATCATCAATGTTAAATGCTAAAATAATACAAGGGTTTTTATTTACATTCAATGGGTCCTTGTACACTTGCATCGACTAATTTTGTGATTAGATTAAGTTGGGATCATCCAAGACCAACTCTCCTTTATCTATCATTTGCTCCAAGTCATCCTTCAATGTGAGGAAAAAGTCTATATCATGACTAGGCAATTGGTGATAGTGGTAAAATTGGTCTAGTTTAAAGTACCTAGGTAATTGAGGGTCATCCTTTGTTACATGAGTGGAATCTTTGGCTATTTTACATAGTCGCTCATACTTCTTTGAAACGACTTTGATCATTTGCTTATCTTGTATGCATCCACTCTTTAATAGCTGATCTAACAATTTGAAAGGCTTCAAAGGTAAGGTAGTATACTTGCTATGGTAATTCTTCTTGAAGTTTGTCCTAGGAGCAATCAATGCGATGGCCCCAAAGGTTGATGGCTAGTTATCTCGATTGTTATTAGCAGCAGCCTTAAATGGGTTGGTCCTTGGCCCCTAGTTAGTTATCTTTTCCTATTTCGTTATTATTGCTACATCCATCTTATTTTATTTGTTCTTCTTCTTGTCCCTCCGCATGTGTTGATTTTTGTATGCTACATATACTTGATCATGATTGGCCTCCACAACATCCTCTATATTCTTGATTTGGGAGAACAATTGGCTAAGGGACCATAGATCAAGGTAGTAAAGCCTGGACTTGATAAAATTATTAATCGTCCCCTTAAATTTAGCCAAAATGTGTGTTTTAGCTATAGGCTCCAATATTTCATTGAGCATATCATTCCATCATTAGATGAACTTTTGCACAGGTTTCAGCTATCCTTACTTGACCTTCATTAGTTGGTCAAGCGTGGTGTTAGACTTCAAGTTATACTTGAAGTGGTTAACAAACTAGGCTATCAAGTCCTCAAGAGATGATATGGATCCTTTAGGTAAGACATTGTACTAGTCAAGTGCTTTTCTAATCAAGGATAGGAAAAATCCTCATGGTAGTATGAGGCCATAGCTACAACAGTAAACACACGAATTGAAAGGCTATAAGGTGATTGTTAGGATCACCTTCTTTGTTATACTTGTTGAATTGGGGAAGAGGGACACCAAGAGGAAGTTTCAAGGATGGAACCATAGGACTAATGGAATCATCTTGGTAAAAATCCATGCTCTTGACACTTTGAAAAGTAGAGGCTTTAAGCCTCTTCAACTTCTATATCAGGTCTTGGATAATCTAGAAGCCCTAATCCAAGCCTTGTGATGATCCTATTGGCTGTGGAACTTGCACATATGGTTTTGGTATTTGTTGTGAGGCTTGTGGCCTCACTATTTAGTTGTAGGATGGAAGGAAGTGATTGCATTATGATCATAGTTTGTGGGCCAAACATTGTGAGCTATTGAAGCTAATGCTACTAAAACCATGGGTAGATGATGGATCCACATCTTAGGGTGTGACATTAGAATCTTGGACAAGTGCTTGGTCACTAGTAATGAAAGGATGTATCATCAAGGATCATTGTGACAACTGAATAGGTCTAATCAGTGTGATTGGACCAAGGTGCACATCTTGCCATGCTTGGCCACCCTGATTAGAGAGGGTTCGTTATCTCTTGAACTTGTTCATGTCATGCAGTGAGAGATGAATTCTCATGTTCATGCAAATGGAAGATTCCATCTGATGATTTTTCACTTCAATCATTATCATGACTTCCATGCATCATAAAAAATCATCTTCTCATGATAGAAGATGAAAAGAAAAGAGGAAAAACATGAATGATGAAAAAAAGAGATGGAAAAAATGAAATAAAAAGTATATGAAAAAGAAAAGAAAAAAAATAATAGAATAATAATGATGATAAGAAGAGAGGATGGAAAGAGTAATGTGACTCCAAGTTATCAATCTACAACAATTAATATTTTTACCATCCCAAACTAATCTTGTGATTGCTTAGCTAAAACCAAAATGAGTGGTTGGATCAACACCCATGTAAGCCTTACTTATGTTCAGCCTACTTCCTAGATCACTTGAATTCCAATTGTAATAGTCCAAGATAGTCTCCTACTCCATGCATACTCATGGCCATGAAAGCCTTGAATTCTCTCTCTTAGTAAACTTTGGTAACCTTAATTATTGCTTCTTCCCAATTTCTAAATCCATCTACACATAGTGGTCAAAATTTGTAATTATTGACATGAATCATGGTCCTATCATTTATTTTTTGGTCATGGTATTATAATTACTATTGGGATTTTTATTGGTTAGCACAACTTTGAGGATCAATGAGAGGGTTCTAGTAAAGAGAATTCAAGGAGCCTTCTATGCATATGTGCATAGATGAAGAAAAACCAAACTAGAATTTTGAATTCTAGATGTTTTGTGCAATGTTACATTGGCTTATTTTCATCAATGGTTATACTATGAAATAATCAAGACTAGATGACACTAAAAGTAGTAGCTATTATCTTACACTTGGAAGGGAATCTTGAAAATCTATCTTGATCATGTGAAGGAGCATTAGTGAAGGGATGCGATACTGAATCTCTTCTGGGATGTCGGACATGCTCACATGCTCCATGAGTTAATTAAATAATTGGCTAGGGGTGTTGTGATGTTACACTTTCATCTTCTCTCTCTTGTTTATCTTGCATTTTCCATTTCTTATTTATTGTTTGGTGTAGCAGGAATTTAATCAAGCTAAGTGGAGGATGAGATTTGACCTTCCAAAAGAATGGACTTGCATTGGATGCTAATGTCTCACTAGTTATTAGAGATCCATGGATGTCTCATAAACAGATTTCATAAAAGCAAGAAATGTAGGAACCTACTATGGGGAGAATCCACTTGTGAATCCTTGGTGGATTAGCATTGCAAGAAAGTGATCTACATCTTATCTTCCTGGATGGTAGTGATAGCATGACATACAATACTTTATTGGTCTTTTACATGTAGGGTTGCAACTCTATGAGCCTAGCGGTTTGACCAAGATTATTTCCTTCCACTTTTGTTTTCCGTCTACATATTTTGATTATAAATTAGATGTCTAACCAAGCTAGACTTCATGATCTTGGATATCTTAATCTATTTGGTTGATGGTATTGCATGTTTTAGAGCCTTTTAGTCTGATGATAATTACATTCATTTCTTTAATTTTTGTACTTAGGTTTTTCAACACATATAGTTAATTTGTGTTATTCAAAATTAGTGTCTTGCACTTAGTCATGGGAAAGAGATATTGTTTGGTATGTATTTTTCAATTCTATCTTGTTCATCATACTTGTTTATGTATTGAGCATTAGACTGTGATTTTGTTTTTCATATTTTATTTGAGAATTATACATATCGTTATTCTTATGTATGATTTTTTTCAATAGTTCTTTAATGCCTAAGGATTTCACATGATTTTTAGCATTGTTGCAATCTAACTTGTTAGGGCAGGCACACTCGAGAGGTCCATGGAGGTAACACCATTTAATTTTACTTGAAGAATGCCCTCCAATCTAAAGCCTTAGTGCCTCTCTCAATAGAAGACCCAAGGTAAAAGGATCACATTCCAAAACCACAAGTAACATGCATATCAAGAAATAGTTGAATACAAGCCAAAAGACTTATTAAATATCATTCCATCAAGCCTAAGATATCTTTAACTTTGTAGGTATATCAAAGAATTCTTCTTATTAGTCACCATCCCCTAGACGCTCTTCTCAATGTGGTAATTTTGTAATGCATCTTATGTCCAAGTATTTGTATATTTTTATTTCTCTACCTTAATCTTATCATGTGTCTAGTTTCAATTCTCTTATATTGAGTGTTAAAGCTATCAGAGTAGCTTTTTCCAATTGTGGAAAAATGATGAAGCATCCAATGGAAATTTGTATATCAATTGTAAGCCTTGGATCTAGGAAGTATTTCATGTGTCATATGTTTGTACTTTCACATGTTTAGTAAAGGCTCTTGGTCTCTCAAGGTTCATCATGGTTCCTTGTGTCATACTTTAAGATTATGTGCATGATTCCAAGCTTCTTATGATGATTTTAGCTTTACTCAAATGTCTTATAGTTCTTTTGACATGCTTCCTTAGGTATTAGCTTTTATCTAAAATTCAAGATAGAAAGTATGATTTTGGGAAGTGTGCATTGACTATCTTGCATCAGTGTGAGGGTACTAATGCATCCCCTACCAAGCCTAGTGATGAGTGGCAAGGTACCCCTACACTCAACCATACAAATACAAGCGTTTCATGCATGATTCAGTCGAACTCTACAGGCAGGCTAGTTGTGGTATCTAGATAGTTACTCATTGATCATAGTTCGCTGTCTTCCCACCTGAACTAGTATATGATTTGTCACATATGGTTTAGTCTAGAGTGAGGTGTATGATGTGGTTTCTAACCTAGTGCTACTCCTAAAGGCAATGGAAAGTAAATTTAATTAAGCTAGGAGGAAAACGGAGAGAGAGTTAAGCTAATAGGAAGTGGGATGAGAGAATATAAGCTAGCCTAAGTGCAATGAGCATCTATTCCTTAATCATCCTTATACATCTTGGACCTTGTGTATGACTACTACTAGGATTACCAAGTGTAGATCCTAGGTATGCTACTAGGATACCAAGTAGTCACACTTAAATGCTAGTGATTAATTCATACTCATTCCACGTTTAATTACTGTGACGTCCAAAAACATCAATGGCTGAAACACCGAGAGGTCATTGGGCATATAGCCTAACCCCGAATCCATGAGAGAGTTGTGCTAGAGAAAATGGAAACAAGTTGCCCTGAACGGTCTTGTCAATTAGACAGGGACTTACATGGTGTTAAAATGACCATGTGTGAAAAGACTTTATACTACGTTACGCGTGGGCATCGGGTCCAGCTAAGCTAGAGCATAACAGGGTGTCCCGACCTGAGAATAGTGACATGAACATGCAAATATGTATGAAAAATTGAGAAAATACAAGTGTTACACTAAATGCCAAAGAGAAATTCTTGAGAAATGCAATAGAGTTTGAGAATAGCAGTGCACCGTCCAAAAGAGGGAGCGTAGCTAATTCACAAAGGGTCTTAAAAGATACACAATGTACAATAGATGCAATGGGAGCACAATCACAGCGTCAATGGTGTCAGGCTGTGAAGTCTGGTGCTCATTGTGTTGAATTGTGCTTGTCAAGTTGGTAGCCATAGTGTACCATGTGATCTTCTATAGGGTTGTAATGGGGCTAAAATGTACCGTGCAGTGTTGTTGTGCCTTTCTTTTGAGGTGGTGTGCTCTGGGTCTTGTTCACCCATAGAGCTAATTACCAAGATGCTAAAGTGCCGAATGCCAAATGGAAGTGCCAACTACCTTATTGGTGAAAAATGGAAGCCAACCCCTCTATTTCCCCCTACCTCCTCTGAAACACTAGGGCATAGGGGTACTTATAGGGCTAGGGTTAGCCCAAAATGTGGATCAAGTGCCACGTGGCAATGCAGTGGGTGGGACCACAGGAGGCTGGCTACTGGGCTTGTCTAGTGTTATGTGTGGGACATGGGACACTAGATGCTACATTGGACAGGGTGCTACACTACGCTACGCTACATAGCTTGACATGGTTCCATGCTGCGCAACGCCACATAGTGTCATCAAGTGCTACGCTACATAGCGTGACATGGTGTTATGCTGCACAACGTGACATGGTGAAACACTATGTTATGATGCATAGTGTGACAGGGTATTATGCTACACAGCTGAACATGGTGCTATGCTGCACTACACCGCACAACATGATAGGGTGCTATGCTATGCTACACTACACAGCATGACATGTGAATTTGCAGAAAGTGCCATCATTTTAACACTTAGAAAAATTTTGCAAATCTGGTAATTGGAGCTTACTACATTCAACACTTGGAAAAATATGGGCAAAGTGCCACCGTTTTAACACTTAGCCAAATTTGTAGTCGAGATGCTGAGACCTGAAATTTTGTGGTGTTTCAATGGACCCTCTTTGTTGACATCTAGAGGAGTGGCCAAAGAGACATTGACAAGGAATTACGAAACACCACAGTAGATATGCCACCAACATCACTCATCAGTACAAGATCGAATGTCATTTTATCATGCTTAAGAGTGCTATGGGAATAAGGTTATGTTGAGGGACAAGGGGTATAGGCAATGTTAGGGAGATGAAATTTAAATGGTGGAAATGAAATGCAAATAGTGGATCATGATGTAAGATGCAAATTTAGCATAGCTAATAATGACCATGACATGAAGTGGCTTACCCCCAAAATATTGACCTCTCATTGGAATGCTTATGAGAGAGTCAAATTCAATCTAAGGCTAGGTCAATTGCAACGTTGCAGCGTTGTCAATTTGCTTGGGGATGTGCTTCCCCCCTCCCCCCCCCTTTTTTGTTGCGAGGCAAACCTCTGTTGGGTTCAGCTTACTACTGAATACTAGCTATAAGGGGTGGGCCATCGAGTAGATGGGCTTTTCTTTGATGCAACTGCATTGCATTTGTAGGATAGATGTTTCCTCCCAAGGATGAGTTGTGTTACATTAGTTTAGGGCTTTGACTAGCCCACAAAGGCTCCCCATGGGATGAGTTGTGTTACGTCCATCATGAGTTCAGTGATTGATGTGAAGAGAATGTGATGTGCATCACAATGCGTATGCTAGAGGGATGTGAAATCATGAGTATGTGGGGGATGAGGGGATATTGGGATAAAGGAGTGGATATGCATAGGCTATACCAGGGATGAGGGGGATGTGCACTCTTGAGTGGCTTAACTAGTCCAATCATGCACATCAGAGCAATGTGGTAACTTGCTACTGTAATGAGATGCATCTCTGCACGACCACCTCCGAGGCTTCATCATATAAACAAAACTCTGAGAAGATACGAAAACCATACAACATCAAATGCAAGTGTAAATGCCTTATGTGAAGATGCTACATGTGTTAGATGCAAAGATGCTGTAAATGTGTCAAATGTTGTGCTAGTCACAAGTGCTCAGGAAGCCAATGAAAGTGCTAGGGTGATGATGTTGCAAGTCCTCTAAAAGCTGCACTAGTGGCAAGTGCTTCAAAAGATCAAAAGAATGGTGGGAGGCAATGATGCTATGAGTGCCACCAAGGCCACATTAATGGCAAGTGCTCCAAAAGATCAACAACATGCCAATTTAAAGTCCTGGAAAACTGTGAACATAGTTTAAGGTTCTAGAAAATTGTGATGTGTTAATTTATAGTCCTAGCAGACTACTGGATGCTAGTTTAATGTCATAGCAAATAGTGGATGTTGTGCCAATTTAGCGTCATGACATAAAGATGAGTTGTTATGCTAGTTTAACCTCATAACCCAAGGACGAGTTGTGCTAGTTTATAGTCATAGCAGACTATTTATGCCAGTTTATAGTCATAGCAAACTATCTATGCCATTTTATAGTCATAGCAGGCTAGTGCTGACCTTGCTTATGTAAGGTGCAATGCTACATGCGTAGTCATGTTTTGTGCCTACAAGATCCTGCAAGAATCAACTAGAAAAACAACATTAAGTGGCAACTATTGTAAATAGAGTTGAAATGCATAAATGAAAGGAAAGCAGTGCAAAAATTGATAGTTTTAGGCTATTCCAGGTCGTAGGCTAGTTTAAGGCCTTTTCGAGCCATGTGTTTTTGTTGTTTTATTTTTTTTTTATTTTTTTTAATGTATTTTTGATGTTTTTCAAATGCAACGTGTAAGCTGAGTTGGTGAATGCATAAACAAAGTAGAAATGCGTAAACAAAGCAAAATGCATGATCTAAGTGAGCAGGCATAATGTAAACGCGTAGACTAGTGTGCTATAAATGAAAGTAAAAAATGCATGGCAAGTGGAGGCAAAGGGTAGGCAGGCACCTAGCAAATTTTTTGCCAAGGGAAAGACTTGGTCATGTAGTTGCTTCTTAACCAGATTTGGATTAGGGAACGTGCAAGGCTTAGGACCCTCTGGGTGGCTATTGGCTTCAACCACTCGTTGGGGTGTGTTAGCCTTAGGTGCTATGTTGATTGCTATAGGTGTACCACCAAGAAACTGTTCTTTCAAAACTTGCACCATGTCCATGTCATGGATAGTCGAAGAGGAAGCATTATCACCATGGATGATAACTTGACCACCTTCATATGGAAGGTGGATTTCTTGGTGGATGGAAGAGGAGATGGTCCTTAATTGGGCTAGCCAAGGCCTACCTAGAATCATGGTGAAACCTGGCATTTCCTCTATGATAGTGAAATCTGCACTGGTGGGGAATTTCTCTCCTGCCACGAAGGCTAGGTTAATTATACCCTTTACAGTGACACGTGACCCGTTGAAGGATTTTAAACACATGATTTTGGTTGGCCTGATTTCTTCTACCATGCCTAGCTTATCGATGATGAAGTATAGGACTATGTTTGTTGCCACACCATCATCGACATGGACTCTGTGGATAGTGCATTTCCCAACACGAATGCTAATGGGTAGTGGAGCTAAAATGACCTCCCCTCATTCGAGGTTAACTTTGATTACATCATCATGAAAGGATAGAGATGTTGAACCCAATTCTTGTGGTGTAGGAGGTAACATCGTTGCATGGATGGATGCCTCATCTATAGGGATGTCCTTCATAATAGGAATGGATGCCAAGATTTAGGCCAATGCTTGGCAATGAGTAGATGAGGTCATGACCAGGTTGTACAAGCTTAACGTTGTGTTCTTTTTCTTGAGTGTTTGTTTTACTTGGGTTAGTGCATCTATGAAGTCCTTGTCATTGGTTGTTATGTTGGCCTTAATTTCCTCCATGTGGCTTGAGAGACAGATCTCTCATGGAGGGGACTCAGGCTTGGCTTGCTTGGTCTCCTTGGGGGTAGGGGCCCCAGTGTTTGGTTGTTGCTTGTTGATTATAGCCTTTGCTTCAGCCATGGGGGTTGCAAGGCAGTCACTCGTCCTCTTGCGTTGCCATTTGGTAGGCCTACCTAAGTTACTAGTGGGATCAACCCTTGAAGGAGGAGGGATCAAGATGTTGCCCACTATTGGGCTTCGGGTAGGTGAGGGGCCATCATGTTGTGGCACCCTTATGATAAAGGGTGGCTTAGGAGTTGTTTTAGGAGTTGTTGTGGGACCAACTCGTTGTGGCACCTTAATAACAAAAGGTTTCTTAGTGGTTGTTGTTGCTGCATCATGCCAATTTAACATCTTAGTAGACGACTGGTTTGGGACCTTGACCACAAAGGGTGTTGTGGATGTTGGAGGTGGCACTTTGATAACAAAGGGAGGCCTCTTGTTTGTGGAGGCCAAGGGGATCCTTGCCTTGCTGGGAGGCACATGGATCACAAAAGGCTATTGCATAGGTTTAGACCTGCCACCTATGCTAATGGAATTTATGACATAGAAGACATTGTCTGTGCTAGATTGATTCACCATGTCGAGTACTAGTTGGTCCCGTTCTATCATTCTTTGCAGGTCGTCCTGCAAAGCACGATAGTTGTCCATACTATTATCGGACAACTAGTGGTAATGATAGTATTGGTCTAGCTTGAAGTGTCGTGGAACTGGGGGCTCATTTGGTACTGCTGAAGCAAGGTTCCTTAGTAGTTCATAGTACCTATCATGTTTTTAGTGAGAAATCTCTAATATGTGTTTGTATTGGATTTTTCTGGCTTTTAGGATTTTCTCTAGTAGTTCAGAGGGTTCCATTAGTAGGGGTATATACTTTGAGCAGTCCTTATGCTGAAAGATGGGCCTTGGGGTGGCCCCTGCCTATGTAGGTGAGTTGGCACTATTTTTGGCAGTTTTTTCAACTAGGGCATTGGGATGCTTAGTTTTGGGCCCTAGTTGATTACTTTTTTGCTTGTAGCCATTGTTGACAGTGTTGTGTTCTGCTTGCAAGCATGTTGGTTTCTATAGGCCACATAGGCTAGGTCATTAGTAGCTTGTGTTGCTTCCTCTATGCCTTTTGTTTGGGCAATGGCTTGGCTAAGAGACTTCAGGGCTAGATAATACAGTTTGGACTTAATGAAGTCATTTACTGCACCTTTGAAGATGGTCAGTAGATGTGTCTCCACTAAGGGTTCATGCATTTCACTCAATGCAGCATTCCAACATTGGTGGAATTTTGGCATGAGCTCTAAAGGCCCATGCTTAACTTGCATCAATTGGTCGAGGGTTGCTTTAGGCTTTAGGTTGTACTTGAAGCATGTCATAAACTTGCTTATGAAATCCTCTAAAGAGGAGATTGAGGCCTTGGGTAGCGTGTGATACTAGTCTAAGGCCTTGTCCATGAGTGACATGGGGAACACACTCATGATGACATGTGGTTAAGCCTGAAAGATTTGGCACTCAGATCGAAATGTGACCAAGTGTGCATTAGGATCCCCTTCACCATTGTACTTGGTCAATTGAGACAACTAGACCCCAGTTGGGAGAGTTAGAGGTGGTACCATAGGACTTATGGGGTCATCTCGGTAGAATTCCAACACCTTGACGGTTTCAGAGGACGTAGCCTTAAGTCAGTCAATCTCCTTTGTCAAGCTTTGGATTAGTTGAAATGCTTGATTAAAGCTTGGGGATGTGCTAGCTAGTTTTATTGGTTGGGCTTGTGTTGGTTGCATAGCATAGGGTCGAATTTTGGGTTGTGGAGTTTTCCAGTTTAGCATTGTAGTGGACGGTTGTTGCCAGTTTAACATTGTAGTGGATAGGCGTTGCCATTTTAACATCGTAGCAGATAGTTATTGCTAGTTTAACATCGTAGTAGATGGGTTTAGTTGATGTGTTAGCTAAGCGATGGGTGTGGTGATCGAAGTAGGCCATACATGAGTGGGTTGGATGGACACCACAGATGCCAATGAGAGAGGTGGAACGTAGGATACCTGAGTTATCTAGGGCTGGGAGGTGGCCCCTGCATGAGCATAGTGTCGGAAAAATGCATTAGTTGCTTGCAAGGAAGGCTAAATTAGCATGGTCACCATCTTAGAGAGGATGGGCGGACTAAACTGAGGAGGGACTGTATTAGGGAGTGGTCATTAGAAGATAGTGTAGAGGGGGCTCTCATGCTCAAAGTGGGCCTTGAACTCATCTTTTTCATTTTGTGAGGTTTCCTCATAGGTTGTCCTTGCATCATGCTTATTTGCACGAATGAGTTGGGACAACAACTGGTGGTAGGACTCCGTGAGTGGGATTATTTCAAACAACGAGGGATTGTACTCCCGTCCGTTATGGTGGACTCGTTATTAGTCCTATTTTGCCTCCAAATCAAGGTAATCCATTGGTAGTCCTATGTGGATTTAGGATAAACAAAATTGTATTGTTCGTGTCTTAGTGTGGCACGCTTTAGCTAGATTGTGGTATCAAACATGTTAGAAATCGATGTGGAAGGTTGATCTAGATTCATATTCAGAGATTGGGTTATGAGAGTTGCTGTTTGCAGAAAATGGCTAACTCTGAAAATTGCAAAAAAATGACTAAGTCTTCTGGTAGCGGAAAAATGTAAGAAAACGGCTAAGTGTAAAAATGCAGAAAAAATACTAAGAATGAAAATGTAGAAAAAATGATAAGTATGAAAACTATGAAAAATGGCCAACTCTGGTGCTACACTCGCTACGCTAGAGCTTGGTACGCTCACTACGTTTGAGCTTCCTACGCTTGCTACACTAGAGCTTACTATGCTATAGCTTGTCATGCTCGCTACGCTATAGCTTGTTAAGCTCGCTATGCTGGAGCTTGCTACGCTCTAAGAACTTGTTACACTCTCTAGAACATCTAGAGTTTTTGACTAAGTGCTAATAAAAAATGTAGACAAAAATGGTTCAAGCCCTCCTTCTAGTGCCAAAAACTATGACGTCTGAAAATGTCAATGGCTGGAACACCAAGAGGTCACTGGGCATACAACCTAACCCCAAATCTGTGAGAGGGTCGTGCTGGAGAAAACAAAAATAGGTTACCCTAAACGATCTTGCCAATTAGACAAGGACTTACGTGGTGTTAAAATGACTATGTGTGAGAAGAGTTTATACTACATTACTTGCGGGCATCAGGTCTGACTAAGCTAGAGCATAGCAAGGTGTCTTGACTTGATAATAGTGACATGAACATGCAAATATGTATGAAAAAGTGAGAAAATACAAGTGTTATGCTAAATGCCAAAGAGAAATGCTTGAGAAATGCAATAGAGTTTGAGAACAGCAATGCACCACCCCAAAAGAGGAAGCATAGCTAATTCACAAAGGGTCTCAAAAGATAGTGTACAATAGGTGCAGTGGGAGCACAGTCATAGCCTCGATGGTGTTAAGCTGTGAAGTTTAGTACTCACTGTGTTGAATTGTGATTACCAGGTTGGTAGCCACAGTGTACCTTATGATCTTCTATAGGGCTGCAATGGGACTGCAGTGTACCATGTGGTTTAACTGTGCCTTTCTTCCGATGTGGTGTGCTCTGGGTCTTGTTCACCCACGGAGCTAACTACCAAGATGCTAAAGTGCCAAATGCCAAATGGAGGTGCCAACTGCCTTATTGGTAAAAAAATGGAAGCCAACCCCTCTCTTTCCCCTTGCCTCCTCTAAAACACTAGGATGCAGGGGTACTTATAGGGCTAGGGTTAGTCCAAAATGCGAATCAAGTACCACATGGTAGTGTAGTCGGTGGGACCATGGGACACTGGTTGTTGGGCTCGTCCAGTGTTACATGTGGGACACAGGATGCTGGTTGCTATGCTAGACAAAGTGCTATGCTACGCTATGCTACACAGCTTGACATGGTGCCACGCTGCGCTACGCTACACACCGTGACCAGGTGCTATGCTGCGCTACGCTACACACCGTGACATGGTGCTATGCTGCATATTGTGACAAGGTGCTATGCTATGCTAAGTTGCACAACGTGACATGGTGCTACATGACACTATACTGCACAGCTTGACATGGTGCTACGTTGCATAGCATGACAGGGTGCTATGCTACACTACACAGCATAACATGTGAATCTGCAAAAAGTGCCATCATCCTAACACTTAGAAAAATTTTGCAAATTTAGTAGTTGGAGCTGACTACACTCAACACTTGGAAAAATATGGGCAAAGTGCCACTGTTTTGACACTTAACCAAATTAGCAGTCGAGATGCCGAGACCTAAAATTTTGTGGTGTTTCAATAACAAGGATTGGAGTTGAGGGTAAAGAAGTATTAATTAAGAAAATAATTAAATAATTAAACTAAGTGAATGCTGCAATGATGAAGTAATCTCAATCTTTATTTTTGGTCATGTGCATGTCCAAGTACGTCACACTCGAATAAAGGTGCCATACAATTACAACCATCACATTGTGGGCATGCACTAGGAGAAAGCGCTGAGAAGAACTAAAAATGATAATTAACTCCTAACTGAACTACTACTTTCCTCCATGCACCTACATGTGTATTTATAGGCCTGCATAGGAGTCACGATATCACGTATCCGATATCATTATTTAGGTCACAATATCGCATACAGGATATCATGGGTCCGATATCGTGAGTTTGATATTGGAGCCTAATGAATCATGATTCATCATACCCCCACAACTGAATGAAAACTCGTCCTCGAGTCGAACAAAATGAGAAAAAGCCCCAATGATTACATAGTGGATAGGTATGGGATTATTAAGTAACTAGGAATTTATTCATGCCATAGTGGAGACTTGAATTGAACAAAATTCAGACACACACAAAATTAAAAAATTGCAAAATTGTAAAATTGCAAAATTTTATTGGAACTCATGTGGTTCCAGGTGGTAGTGGCTCCTCTATGGGTCGCTTCCCCTTGTCTTATGCTCCAGGTTTTAGGATCAGGTGGCTCTGAAGGAGTGCCTATAGCTTTACCTTTTTGGTTCAGGGATCCTATGTCATCCATGCTGATGCTCCAATGTTTGATGGAGTCAGCACTTCCCATGGACATAGCAATTGCAGAAACATCTAATTTGCTTTGACGTACGAAGCTGAAAATAGCTATTGTTCCTCCTCGTAGGCTCTAGCTTTATCCTTATAGTCCTGGTAATCTATAAGCCATCGAGCCAAGTTTTCCACAACATCTTTCTGCCCCTAGTAGCTAGCATTGGCCACCTCCAATTCATAATTTGCAAGTTCTAGCCTTTGCAATGTTTTCTTGTGTTCCATAAATTCTATTTCATATTTGGTGTAGGTGGTAACTACCTGCTTCTCCAACTCTGTCCTCTGGCATCCTACGGTTGACATGGCTAGATTGGCATATCGCAAGTTTACTAATTCCATGTACTCTGTATGATCTTGGATCTGTAGGTCCTAGCTTTTGGGCTCTGCCTGGTGGGTGAATGCATATGTGTCCAATATGGCCCGCCAATTAGCATGTTGACCACTTAAGGTGTTCATGTGGGCCTTGGCCATATTGATCTCTTTCTCGATGACTTGCTTGTACATCCCCACTTGGTCTCTGAAATGCTCTTTTAATTTTTCATGTTGCTTGGCTTCATTTTTCCATGCACTTATTTCAATGGTCGTCTTTTGACGGATTACATGTACCTCCTCCATTGAGAGGATTCGATTCTCTCTGGCCAAGTGATTCATGTCTTGGCTAACCCTGACCAACTATTCTCATAACTATTGAAAATTTTTTTCGAGAACATTCTTCTATTTCTCCATAGTGGTCAACCGAAGATTATCCATGATAAGATATTTATTCTCTTCTTGTAAGGCCTTGAGTGCTTTGGCATGCACGTATGTTTGCGCTTGTGCCTTTGAAGTATCCCAATCAACCTTCTCCTTCTCCTCCGCCACTCTTTTATTATCCACCAATAGTTTATTAAGCTACTCTATCCTGAAAGTATCTAGCTAGTCTACAAGAATGAATTGAGATGGGTCCCACTATGCAACTTGTTACCAACTCTACCTCTACATGCTCAGCCCTGATCTCTACTATGACCAGCTTTCCTTTGGTGGAGATGAGGTCTAATTGTGTTGTTGTGACATCTTGTGAGATTTCAAACAAGGACATCATTACTTGTCTTGTCTGCAGCAACTGATCAAGGACATCCTCATGCTTTGCAAGAATCATCGAGGAACCGGCATAACAAGGACATTGAAAGATTCTTTGATGTGGTCTATGACCACTTCTATGACTCCCATTGCATCTTGGTGCTACATGACCACTACTATGGCCCCTTCACTAGTCTCTAGTTATAGCTGAAAGGATGCAGTGTTCCCTAAAATCTATTGTGATCAATGTGTCTCCCCTCCTCCTATTTGGATGGACACTTTACCCCATGCATGATCTATAGAAACTATGGACCATACAGTGTCGTCGATGATGTGGAAGAGATTGGCATCATTACGACTTCTCCAACTGACCGTCTTAGCGATCGCCTTGAGATGACACATCGGTGGTCGATAATCCTACGATGGTGGTAATGATTAGTCTCACTAGCTTGTGTTGGGCCCTGCTTCTTGTTGTTGATTGGGCCTTGTGCTTGGGAGTTAGCTAGGCCCTACAGTTTGAGTTGTAGTGGGCCCTGAAACACCATAAAGTTCTGAGCTTAGTACTTCTCCAACAAGAATCGAGCTAAGTCATGATGCTCCCCAGCATGACTGAAGCTTGAGGGCCCCATAGACAGCTTCATGTAGAGTCAAACTCAACAAGAAATAGTTCCCTGGGACCCGCTGAAGATTATGGCGACATCTGGCATCAAACCTAGTAGATTTTGAACTCAAAAAACCTGATTTTCACTAAGTATGTAGCAAGTATTCAACGTATACACCCAGCGTATATGCCTAGTGTGTACAGCGTATACGCCCAATGTGTACAGCGTATATGCCTAGTGTGTACAACGTATACACCCAATGTGTACAGCGTATACACCCAATGTGTACAGCGTATACACCCAATGTGTACAGCGTATACACCTAGTGTGTACAGCGTGTACGCCCAGTGTGTAGTACAACATATACCAATCAAAGCTCTCCAGAACTGTGTTAGATCAAGTCCAACCAAGCTGAACACCTGCAGGCAGCATTCTTGTAACATCTGAATTCAAATCTGAGGGTCGAATTTCATGCTTCCTACTGTAGTAGTAGTTTGTAAAAATAACTTCTTTTGTTTTAGTCAAGTCTGTACATCAAGTTCACACGCCCAGCATGTACATGCTGGCGTACAACAGTATACGCTAGCGTGCAGCAATATATGCTGGCGTGCAGCATGCTGTACATTTGTAAAATTTCATTCTTTCACACTTGGTCAACGTGCCACATGTCACTCGACCTGAGAGTCCAGCATCCCATGGCCAATCATCCCCTCTCAGATCTGATTCTAACATCTAAACCTGTATAAAAATCCTGATTTTTGACCAGTTCAGGGTTTGAAAGAAAATTAAAATGATCAGAGTAAAAATTTGGGGTAATCCACACAAAGAGAACATCCAGAATGCTTAATCCTAGACGTTGGACTTCCATCCTGCACACTGAGCATACAGCCTTTACGCTATGCTTGTAGTCGAATCCAGCGAACAATCATCCCCCTACATCCACCGGAGCCTTCCATCCGCCTTGTATCAAATTCACAACTGCGTTAGACCGGTGCATTGTAACCTTCCGTTTTGCAATAATATTGCACATTTTTTTGCTAAGATTTGTTACAGTTTTTGGTTCATTATTGTATGCTTATTGTTTACGTTCCTGTACATTTAGGCTCCGTTTAACATTAGTTACGCCATTTATGTATAACCCAACGTACAGTATAACGGTGTACGTTCAAGGAAATCCTTGTTTGATCCACGTGCAGATCATTCAAGGTACTCTACCAGCTTGCCCTCAAGTGAAGGTGGGGTCTTCTGTGCTTGTCTGGGGATCTCCTGGTTTCTATTTCATTCCAATCAGAGACCGACGATTTCGAACAAGATAGAAAATGGCACTAGAAGGAGGGCCTAAAACTGTCTAAATCTAACTTGATCTCACACACCTGCTCCCTGTACTACCGACCTACTACTGGGCATCCTCAAACTCAACAATTTCAAACCTCCAAAATTAGTACCTTGTTCTGCAACACTCCCAGCGTCTACACACTGCAAACATTCCTAGCGCCTACATGTTGTAAACATCCCATGCTATAAACATCAAAACCTGTACGTTGAAGACTCAGTCTACATGCCGCTCTGAAAACCTATACGTTGTAGATCCTGTTAACACGCTACCCAGCCCACTTGCATGCTGTACGCTATAGACCCTATCTACACGCTGCCCAGCCCACTTGCACGTTGTACCCTGTAGACCCTACCTACACGTTGCCTAGGCCACTCGCACGCTGTATGCTGTAGACCCTATCTACACACTGCCCAGGCCACTTGCACGTTGTACGCTGTAAACCCTATCTACATGTAGCCGAGCCCACTTGCACATTGTATGTTGTCTCCATACGCTGGTCGTTAAAGCCTATACGCTGAGATCCAGTCTATACACTGTACGCTGCAAACTTAGATGTATGCTAATAAGTATACCCCTTTCACATCCCTTCCACCATGTTATATTCACAACCGTTTCATCATGAACACTGTGGATCCCAACGCTTCAACCAAACCCATCATGAATATCGTAGGCCCCATGGCCATTCAACAACCTGTAGCACAACCCACAGCGGGATCTCGTCGGTCTCTCAAACTGCAAGGAAGGAACCCGTCATTTAACATTATAACACAAGAGCAATATAATTTCATATGTGTAAAAATCCAAGCTGGCCTAGCAGTGGATCAAGCTGAAATGGAGGTTAAGAGACAATACGAACTGTTTCATAAGGGAGGACATGAGTTTATCCCTTCCCCGCACGACATCATCCCTCTCCCTGAGCACTACTTTCAGCTCATCTCACAGTTCCTCCTAGCAAGGAATCAGCCTCTAGACCAGCCCATGTGAAAATCCCAAATAGAGGAGGAAGATAATTTCGTGGCTCAATCTGAGCATGAGGATTCATATCATACCCTCAGCTCACAAACTTACGCAAGCCCGTTGTTTCACCCATTCATGGGGGAGACAACATCCTTCCAGCCATTTAAAATCACTCAAGCACATGTGCCTCAACAAGAGGCATTCACTCTCGTCCCCGCTCCTCCTATGACCGATGCGCAATTCAATACGCGACCCCTCTCCATTATTCCTCCCATCACCATGTCATCATCTCTCTTACAAATGCAACCACAACTCCCTTAGCCCAATGTAGGCATCACACTACCATCTTAGATCCTTGGAATGCCATCTGTGATACTGGCTTCTATGGCTCCTCACTATATACCTCGGATACAAACTTAGGGAGCACATTTCGTGGTCGCAACTCAACAAGTGCAAAGTATTCCCTCGTGAACCACAACGAGGCAATGGGCTACGACCGGTGTGCAACTGCATCAACCCCTCCATCACAATATGCCTCCTCTCGCAATCCCATCCATGAACATCCCCCAGATACAACAACAACGGCAACAACAGCAATAACAGCCCTTCCCTTATGGCATGCCACCTTTAGCAATGCCCGTAATAAACATACCACAAACGTAATTGCTGACTGCTCAATTTTTTGCCTTCCCGCCCACCGTGCAACAGTCCAACCTTCCCATGTCACAGCAACCTATTGCTTCACCCAATGCTCAAGACTAGACAGATGCTAAAAAAATGATGCAAGAACTTACTGAGGAGGTAAGATGCCTTAAAACAGCTAACAGCAAAGAGTTTAAGGTCTTGGACTTTTACCAAGATGATCCTATTAGTTCTTCAGTGCTGCCATTGACGTTGCCAAAAGGCGTCTCTGCCTCAATTGACCAAATACAACGAGGAGGGAGACCCCAACACCCATCTAGTCACATTTAGATTAGAAAGTTTATTACTTCAGGCATGGCCTCATGCAATCCTGCATGTCTTCGCCATGTCCCTTACGGGGAAAGCATTAGACTGGTACCAGGCTCTACCGCGCAATCCTATTTCTTCCCTGGAAGACCTTTTACACCAGTTCGTGACTAGGTTTAAATATAATCTAAAACCTAAAGCTACATTAGACAGCCTAATACAGGTGAAACAAGCACCCCTTGAGCCTATACAGAAATTCATTCAGAGATGGAGTGCTGCGTTGAATGAACTCCATGAAATGATACCTGAGACTTACTTTCTCATGATCTTAAAGGGAGCAGTAAATGATTTCATCAAATCTAAGTTGTACTACCTAAATGCATGCACTCTAAACCAAGCCTTTGTCTAGATAAAGAACATAGAAGAGGCAGCACAAAACAGTCATGACCCCGCCTACATAGCCTTTAAAAATCAACATACTAAAAAAGATAAGGAAAAGGCTAAACCAACAGTGGCAGCATTAGTAGAGACTCAACGAATAGCTACCCAACAACAAGCTAAACCACCTACCACCCTCGCTGGCTACACTAAATGTCCCTCTAATGCTACACCCGGGCCATCCACATCCCAAGACGTTACACCAAGCCAAGTGCCAAATTTTGAGAGGAGAGACCCCTCTCAGTACACACCACTATCCATGAAACCTTCACAACTGTTCGACCAACTACTAAAGGCTGGGCTGATGAAGCATAAGCAGTTGTCCCCCGTAGCAATTTAGAGACATGATCGATTTTGCCAATTGATTGACAACCCGGGCTTGGCGACCCCGGACGAGCCCCCAGTTCCAAGAGGCTTCAGGGTAGACCGTTTCTGTGAATACCATCAACAAAATGGACATGGCACAGACTATTGCTTCACTTTGAAGCAAGATATTCAATGAATGATCGATGTAGGCGAGATCACATTTGACGAGGCTAACCCAGTCAAACCGAAAAACCAGTCCATGGGTATATATAAAGATCCCCCTGAACACCAAAGAGGCACCCTACATGATCAACACTATTTACGCAGATAATAGCAGTGAAATGCCCAGGAAACCTTTCGTGGTTCATGTTCCCTCCACCCCACAAACATCATTACAAACTACATATCCCTCATGTGGTCCTCCTACCTCACGCAAACCTTTTGTCATTCAAGTGCCTCCTGTTGTGGCGACAATGCAAGTGTCGCCCCACACTAAACCGTTTGTCGTTAGGATGCCTCCTACTGATACAACTGCTGGCATGACACCGTCAAATCGACTTACCCCCTTTGTGGTCTGGGTGCCACCAGCGATTGCTATGGTAGAGGCAACAATAGTGACCCACCCTGCTCCATTTGTCATTCAAGTCCCGAAACAACCCCGTGTTCCAACTCCACATGCTCCCACATAACCCACACGAGAACGCCTGGTAGACAAGCTCACGAGGGAACGTTTAGAGAAGGAACATTCGGCAAAGGAACAACGACTGGCACTGGAGCCTCCGAGGCCAACCCCATTAAGCGCAGTGCCTATGACTCCCACCAACAATGAACCAAACATGTGCTGCAAAAGGGAAGAACTAAGAGCACAACCCATCTCAACACCAACAGCACAGAAAGCAACACGAAATCCACCCCGCGCGAGATACGATTATTAGGTCCAATGGATCAAGTGGCTTTGGACAAGAATGCACCCAATGGAAAAGACTTAGCTAACGCCCTGACATAGGTCACCTAGGATCTTAAACAAAATAACACATCATTAAGCTTATATGACCTTGTCTTGACCTCATCAATTCATCGTGAAGCCCTGGTACAAATGTTGATGTCGATCCCTGTTAGCAAGAACCTACCCACGAATGAGCCCTCTATACATGCAATCATGTCTAAACACCAAGAATCCAAACCCAAATCATTAAACTTCCATCTAGAAAATGTTAAAATAAATGAGATAATAGGAGATGTCACTCACGAACCCATGTTCATAACCATACAAGTCAATCAGTTCAAGATACATCGGGTACATGTAGACGATGGAGCAACCACAAATGTGGTACCTTACTCCGTTATCGAACAATTGGGCCTTATAGACTTAATCAAGCCAATGGCTACAACCTGTCTAAAGTCTTTTAATGGGTCACGAGTATTTGTCAAGGGTACATTGACCTTGGACTTCATATTAGGGGATCGGTTCCCCACCTCGCTGACTTTGTGGTTATCGATGAGATTCCTGGCTTCAACTTAATTTTGGGGCGACCCTAGTTAGCCCAATTAAAAATGGTGTCTTCCCCCATCCATCAAGAAATTCACATACCATATGAAGGGGGTGAGATCATTATCCATGGAGATACTGCTACCTCCACCATCTCATCTCACATGGAAGCAAACCCAAGCTCTGAAGTTAAATTCGAAGAGCCCAAACTGCGTGACCCACAATGCGAACATAAACTCGAAAAACTTATGACGAAAAAAACAAATAACACCCGAAAGGATGACCAGCACATCGAGGGTGATTCCTTAGAAACCATGGAAACAACATTTAAAATAGAAGCGTCCAAAAGTATTGACTCAAAACTCGCTCCATTAGACGTCTCCTGGTCAGAGTTACCTTTCAATGTAATCAGCGAAGGAGATGCCGAATATCGAATTGTCCTTGTCAAATACCACACTACCATGAAAAAAAATAAAAAATATGCTAAACAATTAGTAAACACAAGACATCGTCCAAAACGACGCTAAACTATCACATGTCCACAATGACATAAAACTAGCCACGGCCAAAAATGGCCGGGTTACCAAGAAACCCACCAACATCACTTGAAACTTCTCTTGTTTACACATGGCCTGAAATGGCCTTAAACTAGACCATTTTCTTACACTTTTCTTTCGCAAATTCAAGTTCATTATTCGAATTTATGCTTACATTGTCGTGTTATCAGTTACAGTTTTTCTTTACATTTCCCTTTTCACAATTATTCTTCGATTATGATTACATTCCTACTTGCATTCCTACTTCATGCATTTCACTTAAACAACAAAACAAACAAAACATTTTACATTGCCGCATCATGTTTACATTTAAACAAAAATAGCCAAAAAAACAAAAAGATTTCCACTTTAAATCCACGTTTGTCAGTGTTCAAACAAACTCAAAATTCAAATATATATATATATATAGTCATATACCGTTGGATAATTATAACAGTTAAATGATTCCATTCATTAGCTCATGTACAACCCAAGGCAAAACATTTAGTTTATGACGCATGTAAAAATATGAGCCATGATAATTTCAAAATGAAAACTAACCATCAGGGTCAGGAGGGCTGTCCCCTTTAGACTCTCCCACACCATGGGTCCCCGCTCCGCTAGGGCCACCTTCTTGAACATCGTCATCGCCTTGACCCTGTGAAAAGGCAAAAGAAAACAATCAACACAAAAGGAAAAGAGAAAAATCCCAAACATTATTCAACGAAAAAAATTCACAAGAATAAACTGCTTACCGTAGGAGACCCCCCTAAACCGAATTCCAACCGACGGAGAATTTCTTCCTTAGAGACACTAGCCCAGTCAGTCCCATCGAGGCCCAAATCAACATTCGCTAAGGACTTCCCTTTGTCAACCGTTGACCATGTGGGACGTTTCAAGGGAAATTCACCCACAGAAACCTCCCTAGAAGCAGTCGTAATCACCCTCTTGGGTGATTCCATCTCAACAATGGTATGCTTGGCAAATGTATCAAATGCAGAGCGCAGGCCTAAACCTTCAATGAACATCTCTAGCTGACGCTTCTCTATAGATACTTCTTTTAATGACTTCTTGTAATGATTCTTATGATTCTTCTCATCTTGACCCCACTTCTGCACCTTAGAAGTGAAAGCCTTCCAATCCTGGCACTTGAGGTTCAGTAAATCTATCTGGGCCTTACGCTCTACCAGCTCCCGAGTCAGTGATACATGGCGATTCAGTAAGTTCCAATATCTGGTATAAGTGATCTCAGAAGGTCGCCAAGAATGATCACCTATTAATCTGGCTGAGGTGAACTCATAACGAGATTTGAGATCATCACGTTCAATCGATAACTCGAAAACCTCTCTTTCCCTTGCCTGGATTTGCAACCATAGCTGTTTAATGGAGCACCTACAAGTCCAAATCGATTTGGCGTTATGTACAAGACATTCTGCCACCTCATCATAGACTTGTCTCAGTACTTGTTCAACTTCTGGTGGTAGTGCAGGCAAGTTGTCTATACAAATAGCCTTAGAAGGATCTCACTTCAGTTTAGCCCCTACCCACACAAAAAGAATAGGCATTAGACCTTAGATGGAAAAAAAAGAATGTGAAAATCGAAGAAAGAAAAACACTTGAGACATCTATACCTATTTCTGGGTGAGATTACTGAATGCGTTTGACCACCTCATCGATGATACTGGTGACAAAATCCATTTTTCTTGGCATTTCAGTCCAAGTAAATAGTTCATGAGTGTGAGATGGACTAGCTTCAGTGGTCGTTTCAGGGGGAGCCTCTATCATAGGCACTTCTAACCGCATCGTAGGAATCGTCCTAGTTTCAATATCTTCGTCTGAAAGCGAGAAAAAACATAAAATTAAAACACCAAATAATGGAAACAACGATTCAAAAGGAAAAAAAATAAAACAAAAAATATACCAGATTCTCTGTTTCCTTCCCAGTTCGGAGGGTTGCCGAGGTCCAATCTTCCCCTGTGGAAGCCATCAAACATCTCATCAACACCATCTCGATCATCGACTAGTTCTGTCTCCATGGTGTCTTGCGCCAGTTCTTCGGTGACTTCCACCTGATCTTTGTCAACCTCTTCCTCCTCAATTAAATCCGTTGGGACTTCCTCCTCCTTAATAATCATTTCTAGCTCCCGTCTTCTCACTTCCAGAGTCAGTTCTGAAGACATTCATAAATCCAACATTAGTTTCATGTAAACGGTCAAAAAAATGAAAAATGAATAAGACAAAAATAACGATGATCGCAATAAAATAAGTGCATCAAGCTTACTTACCTCATGCAGGCATTTTAAATCGTATATGCTTCACCCTTGGCTCTTCTATGGTTGGGGCCACCTCTCTAGGGCGTTCGCGCTTCTGAACCTTTGATTTGGCTTTCCCGATGATCTCCTTGATCACCCAATCAACCCTCCTAGCAGTGTAGAGCACATTGTCTGGTTCCAACCCCATGCTGTCATGTGTATCGATTGAACCACCAGATGACCCCTCTATTGTGACGGAAACTAATTCATCGATCCCCTCGGGTGCATCTTGAGACTCAGCTACCTCGAATAAATGGCTAATCCATGGGCAAGATAATTGAGTACGATCCCACAAAACATATTTGTTGTCTACACGAACCACCAAAAATTCGGCCAGGTGACGTAGATAACCAGCGAAGAATGCGAAAGTAAAATGGGACTACGCCTCAAAATTCGAACGCAACCACACTATCTCCCCATGGAAACTCAACAGCAAAAATTTGGCCCAATTATAACACATCCCGGTCTCTAAAATGGTCTGCATGATGTGCACAGCTTCCACCCCAAGACTCTTCACTTGAGATAGGGATTTAGGAAACACCCATGCCCTAAACAAGGGATATAGTTCATTGACTTCTGCCACCTTTGATGTTCCCTACATTGGGAACCCCTTAGAGCCCTTGAGAACGCCCAACCAATCTTCTAGCTCACGCACCACATGGAGCTCCTTCTGCACCCTGTCCAAAACCACGTTCACACCATCTACCGGGACACTGAAGAGGTCTGAAAGGAACTCGGTTGACAGATGAAAAACTATTTTGACACACTTGATATGGGTGCTATAGTAAGTGACAGAGTTGTCGAATGAATCAACAATTCCAATCATTTCAGTTACAGAGACATCAGGGCTTGGGGTTGTGAATAGCTCCATGAGGCCAACATCATTCAAACAACAGACGACAGACGGTGGGGCACTGGTACATAACCATCGCTATGCCTTGATGACTTTCCCAAATTTGATGGACAGGGTGCTCTCAGTCTGCCCTATCGTAATAGGGTCTCCACCAGGGGGGACGTTAACTATAAGCATAATGCAAAACCATAGTGTCAGTATAACCAACGTTGCAGCTAAACAAACGAACTAAGGCATCAGAGAAATATCATCACTTACCTTCAATCGTGGGATTCACATTGCTAGGACTCAAATCAGTATCATGGGGGAAAACTGGTCCATTACGTGACCAATCCCCATGCAGCCACCCCCGAGCTGTGCATTGTGCAAATGCCTTGGAATACCGCTTGTGAAAATGAATGATGTCACCCTTAGTTTGAGCTAATACGGCTCTACGGAGAGTAGGACCCGCCATGAAGGTCTCTAAAGCGTTGTGAGCCAGTGCAAGTCCATCATCACCTATGCATATTCCATCTTTGTCAACTTGGGGCCTGCAAACGAACGGTCATCAAACCAGGAGCAAACACTAAACAACAGAATAGAAATGACAAATTAAACAACATTACCTCTCCACCCTATACACCGTGCTCGAAGGGTTCTTAAATAATGTATGCGCACGAGCGGACAAAAATAAGGTGCTATTGAGATAGTAAGGGCCACGTGGCAATAAGTCCCATACACATGATAACGGACGAGTAGATCTAGGCCCTCCAGAGGGACCGTCCTCAATCGCAAGCGGTCCCTCGTTAATGTCCACCATGAAAGCCATAACGCCGCTTGAAGATCCTGGCAACATTGTCTCAAGCACGCTTCGTGCTAATTATTCACTTAGATGGGACCATATTACTACTCTGAATCTGTCTAAAATGAAGGCAAGGAACTCACAGTCCCATTCCCTGAACCATACCCCATTGTTATCAATGGTCATATCAAGGGCAGGTTGGGCCCAATCCACACCAGAACCTCAACCAACTCAACCACTAAGAGGAAAGGCTTAGGATCCTTGCAAATACCTAGAATTCCATGGTAAATTAGTTATACATGAAAATGAAATAATGAAACAAAGTTTCACATTTGGGGCCAATACTTCGAAAAAGTTGCAAAATGTTTACGCTCAACATGCAGACCCTGCACGCTGGAAAAACTGTTTACGCTCAACGTGTAGACCCTGCACATTGGAAAAACTATTTACGCTCAGCGTGCAGACCCTCCATGCTGGAAGAACTGTTTACACTCAGCTTGCAAACCCTACACGCTAGAAAAACTGTTTACGCTCAGCATACAAACCTTGCACGCTGAAAAAACTGTTTACGCTCAATGTGTAGACCCTGCACGCTGGAAAAGTTGTTTACGCTCAGCGTGCGGACCTTGCACATTGGAAAAACTATTTACGCTCAGCGTGCAGACCCTGCACACTAGAAAAACTATTTATGCTCAGCGTGCAGACCCTGCACGTTGCGAAAACCATTTACGCTCAGCATGCAGACCCTGCACGCTGTGAAAACCGTTTACGCTCAGTGTCGTCCCTGTACGTCGAAACATACAACCAGAGACCTTGTGCAAATCCTGTATACCCAGATAGCAAATACGAAAGAAAGTAATTAACCAAGGCAAGATTAGAGGCTACCTGCACTTCGATCCAAGCCATGATGGAATCCTAGGCCTAGGCAAACACTGAAGCATGGCCTCACTTTCCTCCACGAAGGTCAAGCTAGGCTCCTTCCTCCCCTAGCCTTCTACTTCCTTTCCCTTACCCATCACTTTAGGCTGAGCTAAACCCTGCATGCTGGGGTTTGGTCCTATACACCATGGTAATCTCTGCATGTTGGGAATTTAACCCTATACGCCGTGGTAATCTCTGCACGCTAGGGTTTTAACCTTGTACGCTCGAGTCTTATCTTGTACGCTGCGCCGAACCCTACACACTGAAGATGACTGTGCCTTCATATCAACGCCATGGTTTTAAGGTTCACGCTGAAACTGTTGCCTGAAGTCCACATTCACGCTAAAACTGTCGCCTGAAATGTACATTCACACTACAACTTGGGTGTACATTCATGCTGCGACTTGGGTTTACGCTTACGCTACGACTTGGGTTTACGCTCACACTGTGATTTGGCTCAGGTTCACGCTGCCTTTGTTGACTGATAAGTTCACACTCATGCCTTGCATTATATATATACCACCACGTTGACCCCGCTGCCACCGCCGCCACCTTGAGTATTTAATTTAATTTAATCAAAGTTAATCAAAGTACAAAGTATGGGCAAATGCAAAACAAAAATAATGAGATAATGAACACTACCACATACCATATTCCCTTGCAAAGCAATTCCGGTTGCCCACACTGAACATTTTGGCGCAAACCCCTCAATACAGATCATACATCAACTAGACATCATCAACGAATGGTTAAACGGCCTTGTAAGGCCTTAAACTACCACATTCAGCCCAGTAAGGCCTTAAACTTCCATGCATCTAGGTACGATGGTAAATTACCACCACATACGTACACATAATTTACGTTGCCTATAAATGTGTAACACCCCCTACTAGCTCACTTTGCCCTTTGTTTATTAGCAGGAGCAAGCCTGATGGATTACCAGCATCTATTCACACCATTGACCATCGATGGACCATATGGAAAGATCACAAGAGAAATCAACATAAATTCCATCAACTTAGGTCCATCAACAGATGATATATTCGTAGCCTCAATGCAACAAACATTAGATAACTATGAAGGTATGACAAAATCCTTGGAAATAGAAGCTGATAGCATCACTGAAGACCCTTTAACTGAAACCCCCGTAACCATGCCTGATGGCGAAGTTAAGATATTAAAATTAAGCATATTATTGCCACCTCAACTTGCCAAAAGTATAGAACACGTGCTTCGAGACAACATAAAAGCATTCGCTTGGTCTTACACTGACATGTCTGGGTTAGATCCTCGAATCGTACAACACAATATTATACTCGATCCGAAATTAAGGCCAATGAAACAAAAAGCACGAAAGGTTAAGCTTGAGGTAGCATTGGCAGTTCACAATGAGATCACCAAACTTTATCAGGCTGGGTTCATATGGGCTGTTGACTATGCTAACTGGGTATCCAACATGGTCATTATCCCAAAGAAGAACGGAAGCATTCGCCTCTGCATTGACTTCCGGGACCTCAATGTTGTGACCATGAAAGATGATTTCCTCTTGCCTAGCATTGATCAACTAGTTGATTCGACCACTGGACATGCCTTGTTATCTTTCATGGATGGATTTTCAGGATATAACTAGATACGCATTAACCCAGAACATCAGCTCAGGACTACCTTTATGACACCATGGGGGACTTTTTGTTACACGATGATGCCATTCGATCTCAAGAATGCTGGGGCCACGTATCAAAGGGCAATGACATTTATTTTTAGTGATTAGATACTTCATTCGCTTAATGATTATGTGGACGACATTGCAATTAAATCAAAAACACCATAGCAACACATCCAAGACTTAGATTTGGTCCTAAAACGTTGCTTAAAATATGAACTTAGACTCAACCCAAAGAAATGTGTCTTCGGGGTAAAAAAAGGCAAGATGCTAGGTTTTGTAGTGTCAGAAACAGGAATACGAGTAGATCCAGATAAGGTTAAAGCTATCATCAATCTAAAACCACCAAGAAACCTTACGGAACTTCGGGGTCTACAAGGTAGATTACAATTCATCAGGCGTTTCATAGAAAAATCGATAGACAAGTTGAAACCTATGAACCATTTGCTACAAAATAATGTCCACTTTGAATGGACTCCACAATGCTATGAAGCATTTGATAACATTAAAACAGAACTTGTTCAACTACCGATAGTGTACCCTCCACAGAACAATAAACCCTTCTATATCTACCTTGCCACATCGAATTCATCAATCGCGTCCATGCTTTGTCAGAAACGAGAAGATGGAACCGAAGTCCCTATGTACTATTTAAGCCACGCATTAGTGGCCCACGAAAAGAAGTACAACAAGGTGGAGAGGTCATTTTTAGCCCTTGTCTTTTCCCTAAAGAAATGGCGACATTACCTCTTCCATTACCAAGTCAACATAATCTGCAAAGATAATGTGCTCAGAGCCATCACCGGTAACATTTACGAGTCAAGCAGAATAGCGCGTTGGAAAGCCATGATAGCTGAATTCGACCTACATTACATATCGCAGTCATCAGTGAAGGGTCAAGCCGTAGCGAACCAACTAACTACATCACCAACACATGATCAAGCAACAATAGAGCCAGATTTTCCAGATGAAAACGTAAGCGCCATAGACATAGTTCCCGATGATTACGAAGCCATTTTGCACTTTGATGGAGCATCCACCTCTCGAGGGGGAAGTGCTGCTGCCGTCATCACCTATCCCTCTGGGGAGATCCAACCCTTTGCTTACCGCTTCAACTTTCACTATACCAACAACATAGCAGAGTATGAGGGTCTCCTTAGGGGCCTTAAGGCAGCGTTAGCTTCCAACATCACGCGACTTGTAGTCGGAGGAGATTCACAACTAGTTTTAAACCAAGTCATAGATGTCTATACATGTAAAGCGCAACATTTACAATCATACTGTGATTTGGCCAAGCACTTACTGAAGCGATTCGAAAGTATAGATGTGCAACATGTTTCCAGAAATGATAACATCATTTCAGATGCACTTGCCATGCTAGCTCTAAACATATCGCTAAGCATGTTCCACATGTTGCCTAGCTCCATAATCAATTGTGCTAAACCCATAACTGATACTCCCGATGAATTACCAATTGCATCTGTTAGTACAACACACGCAGTAGAATGGTATGATGGCATAAAAGAGTATCTTCTACGTGGTGAAACACCGCAACACCTAATGAATGCTCAAAAGGATGCAGTACGAAAACGTTCTCGACAATATGCACTGGTAGGAGACACGTTGTGTCGTTGATCCTACGAAGGCATACTATTAACATGCGTTAGTAGCACTGATGGCAAAACCATCGTCGAGCAAGTACATGATGGACTATGCGAAGGACATATAGCGTCTAAAGCAATGGCAACAAAAATAAAATGTCTGGGCTACTATTGGCCACACATGGAGTATGACTATTTCTCCAAGGTCAAAACGTGCAGTATCTGTCAAAAAACACAACAATCTGATACATGTTCCACCAAATGAGTTGCATACAGCACAAATCACCTGGCCCTTCCAGAAGTGGGGGTTAGACCTTATCAAGCCAATAACACCCTCATCTTCTGCAGGACATAGCTTCATCATAACCGCGACAGAGTATTTCACAAAGTAGGTAGAAGCTATTCCCCTTAGAAAGACCACATCCAAACACATATGCAACTTCATTCTAGAAAACATTGTGACCTGTTTTGGCATTCCAATGACCATCATCACTAATAACAGGCCACAATTCAGCAGTGCCAAAACTAGAACTTTTACTAAAAGCCTAGGGATCAAACATTCATTTTCTTCTCCATACTACCCTCAGAGCAATGGACAAGCTGAAGCTACAAATAAAATCCTCATCACAATGCTCAAAAGGATGCTTACTCAAAGCAAGAAATGACGGCACGAATAGCTAGTATATGCACTATGGGCTTATCGCACTACGCACCAAACCTCTATAGGTAAAATGCCATATAGTCTTGTTTATGGTTCAGAAGTTGTTTTACCCTTGGAATTGCAGGTACCGTCTTTAAGGATCACACTTTCCAGACTTCTCGATGAAGGGCAAAATAACAACTTACGCATTGTTGACTTGGACTCGATAGAAGAGGAATGCACACATGCACTCGATCAAATTAAGTGGTACCAAAAGCAATAACGACAACACCATCGACACGATGTTCATAAGCATCCTATCAAGGAAGGCAACCTTATACTCAAAGCCATTTGGGAACACATGGATAAATTCTCAGCCAATTGGGAAGGGCCCTACTTGGTCACCAAAGCATACGACAACGGAGCATTTAAACTAGCCGACATGGAAGGGAATGAATTGGCGCACCCGACCAACCATTTGTACTTGAAACCGTTCTACGTTTGAATGAACTCAAGTATGCACTCGTCCTGGAATCATGACGATAAACTGATACCACAGCTCGTCCTAGAATCATGACGATAAACTGATACCACAGCTCATCCTGGAATCATGACGATAAACTGATACCACAGCTCATCCTGGAATCATGACGGTAAATTGATACCACAGCTCGTCCTGGCATCATGATGGTAAACTGATATCACGGAATGTCCACAATGACAATAAACTAACACCCGTCTGCTACGACGTGAAACTGGCAATGTCCAAAGGGTTATGACATAAAACTAACCCACGACAGTCCGCTATGACTATAAACTGGCAACTTGATCTCTAGCTTCTCGATCTATAGCCGCATTCAAACTTCATCAGAGCTGCTACCTCTCTGTAGCCACATTCAAACTTCGTTAGAGCCGCTACCTCGCTCGTCATCAGTTGATCCTAACAACATTGCTTCCGTTCATATGCAGTGTCGGAACTCTCATCTGGTGCCTTTGTTTCATTAGTTGTTGTTCAAGTCTAAGCTCACTCACTCACTCATGGTTTTCTTGTCTTCTTGAAGTTGTGTTTGTAGGATGACACCCAGACGTGTTCGTATGAGAATGCACTTCGCTACGGCAGCAAAGTACTGCATTGTTCCCAACGCACGTGACAAGGTTAATCAAGCCATTCATTAGTACATTTTCCATTGCATATCCCATCTATTCCTCAACACACACTACTCAGTTGCACCCCTGGTACACCCAGTGCAGCCTGAAACATTGAGCACACTGTTGCACACCACAACACTTTTAAGCAGTTGCAACCCACAACATGGCATTCGAGCATGCGCACAAGATTAGAACGAAGCTCTACTCCAAAAAAAAAGGGGCACTCATGTCTCAAATGCTCAAGTAACATCTCGTTGCATAGCTTTAGCTCTCTGCCAACAGGTTCCCTTTAAACACTAAACAGAGGCCCTGTTCCTCCAAGGAATGCAACACATCATCACGTGGCTTTGGTTGTGCCGACAAGTCCTCTTAAACACTAAACAAGAGTCTTGTTCCGCCAAAGGACGTACACCTCATATCTTGGTCCCAAGTGTGCTAGACAATGGCTATTGACAAGGATCAACATGACCTGTGCACACACTAGAGCATCCCCTCCACCTCGCACAATCCCTTGATTAGTCTCCAATCCCCACAATTTCCATTTCCTTGATCCAGCCACAAACTTCATTTTCCCAATTCTACGTACTACTAAACACGGTGCGATGACATTTGGTCAAGTGTCGAATGACAATACTACTAAGTTGCTTGTGGTGTTTTGCACTTTTTTGTTAACGCTTCTCGAGTCGATTCCTCCAAGCGTCAATAAAGAGGGGCCAATGAAACACCACAAAATTCTGAGCTTAGTACTTCTCCAACAAGAATCGAGCTAAGTCATGATGCTCCCCAGCATGACTGAAGCTTGAGGGCCCCATAGACAGCTTCAGGCAGAGTTGAACTCAACAAGAAACGGTTCCCTAGGACCTGTCGAAGATTACGGCGACATCTAGTGTCAAAATTGGCAGTTTTGAACTCAAAAAACTCAGTTTTCACTGAGTATGCAGCAAGTATTCAGTGTATATGCCCAGTGTGCAAGTTTACAGCATGCACACCTAGCGTATACGGCCAACGTGCACACCCAGCGTATACGCCCAGTGTGTACAGCGTATACGCCCAGTGTCTACAGCGTGTACGCCCAATGTGTAGCACAACATATACCAATCAAAGCTCTCTAGAACTGTGTTAGATCAAGTCCAACCGAGCTGGAAACCTGCAGGCAACATTCTCGTGACATCCGAATTCAAATCTGATGGCCAAATTTGATGCTTCCTGTTGTAGCAGTAGTTTGTAAAAATAACTTCTTTTGTTTTAATCAATTCTGTACATCGAGTTCACACACCCAGTGTGTACACGCTGGCGTACAGTAGTATACGCTGGCGTGTAGCACGTTGTACATTTGTAAAATTTCATTCTTTCGCACTCGGTCAACGTGCCACATATCACCCGACCTAAGAGTCCAGCATCCCATTGCCAATCATCCCCTCTCAGATCCGAGTCTAACTTCTAAACCTGTATAAAAACCTCGATTTTTGACTAGTTTAGGGTTTGAAAGAAAATTAAAAAGATCAGAGCAAAAATTTGGGGCAATCCACACAAAGAGAACATCCAGAATGCTTAATCCTAGACGCTAGACTTCCATCCTGCACGCTGAGCATACAGCCTTTGCGCTATGCTTGCAGTTGAATCCAGCGAACAATCATCCCCCTACATCCACCGGAGCCTTCTGTCCGCCTTGTGTCAGATTCAAAATTGCATTAGACCGGTGCATTGTAACCTTCCATTTTGCAATAATATTGCACATTTCTTTTGCTAAGATTTGTTACAGTTTTTGGTTCATTATTGTATGCTTATTGTTTACGTTCTTGTATGTTTATGCTCCGTTTGACATTAGTTACGCCGTTTATGTATAACCCAGCGTACAGTATAACGGTGTACGTTCAGGGAAATCCTCTTCTGATCCACGTGCAGATCATTCAAGGTACTCTGCCTTCGTTAATTCCATCTTGCCCTTAAGCGAAGGTGGTATCTTCTGTGCTTGTCCGGGGATCTCCTGGTTTCTGTTTCATTCCAACCAGAGACTGACAATTTTGTACTGGACAGGCCCCACCTTCTGTTCTTACTCTAGCTCTAGTGTCTTACCAACACTTTTCCTTGGGGCTGGTGGCTTCAGCAATTTAGCGAACAAAGCATTTTGGGCTCTTCTAGGGATGTCATTGGTGTACCCTAGAATTCCAGCACACTTGCACAACTTCCTGATGAGACAAAGGAAGGGCAACGCAAACTTCCCTATTTTTCATTCTTCAAACCACCTCAAGATCTCCATGAGATACAGATGGGGAAGGTTAGCATTAACCTTGCCCATCAATATCGCAGTTCCTCTTGCCACATACGTTGAGATTCGATTCAATCCTCTTATGGGGAAGATGTGATTAAGTACCAGTCTTGAAGTATATTCTCTCTTCCAACGTTAACTCTCCATATATCTTGTCCTCCTTGCCGTACAACCTTTTCAACCAAATTCTTCACGCATTAGCATCGGAGCGATATAACTAATCTAAATAACTAGCACTATCCCCAGCAATGGCGCCAATGATGAGTGGCGAGGTACCCCTACACTCAACCATACGAATAAGAGTGTTTCACGCATGATCCGATCAAACTCCACAGATAGGCTAGTTGTGGTATCTAGATAGTTACTCATTGATTGCAATTTTTTGTCTCCCCACCTGAACTAGTATATGATTTGTCATGTATGGTTTAGTCTAGAGTAAGTTGTATGATATGGTTTCTAACCTAGTGCTACTCATAGAGGCAATGGAAAGTAACTTTAATTAAGCTAGGAGGAAAAGGGGGAGAGAGGTAAGCTAATAGAAAGTGGGATGAGAGAATCTAAGCTAGCCTAAGTGCAATGAGCATCTATTCCTTAATCTATTTTCTTATAAGTTGAATACTTTCTTATAAGTATTTTATTGTCTTGTAAGTGAGCATCTATTCCTTTCTTTGTCTTGTAAATCTATTTTATAAGTATGGCTAGACTCTGTTAAAGTACTACCTTACTTATGTAGCTTGGAACCGTTTAGTCAATATGGACTCCAACATTTAAGTAATGAATGAAGCTCATGGTTTTCTCTTATTTTACCATTGATGCTTTACACATTAAAATAATTAAAATATTTACTTAATTTGACGATTTGTTCCTTATTCAATGAGGTCATGACTATATGGTATGGTGTTCGGCCATCAAGGTTGTAACTAAAAGTCATTTTATTGTATTTCATGTGTATTGTTGTACCTGTCTCTAAGAGGGATTGCAATATGAGCATTGCACATGTCCCAAGAGAGATTGTAATACATGTGTGTTTATTATCATTTTGTTCCTTATAATTATAAAATCCATAAAAATCATAAAATATAAAATTATAAATATTCTCTCTCCATCTCCCACCATGGCAACACAAATCTTCATTTGTATCATATATAGTATAATCTCTTTTATATCTCTTAAATGCAAGGATACACATGAGTATTCTTAGCAATCCATTGAACATTATCTTCGAAGCTAACAACCAAATCTTATTGCATTCTATATGATAAATACCGTTCATCAAAACTAGCAGAACCCCTATCAATAGGCTTTAACTTTACTTATATTGTTAGAAACATTCTTCACATTCCAAAGATAGCATTTGTGGAGCTTTAATTACCTTGATCAATATGTTCATTACTCTAATATTTCATTACTTTAGTATTTGCTCAAATTTTATGTTAAGTCATCTAAATAACCTAATTTTTTGAAATCACTCTCAAAATCAAATCAAACTATTTACAGAATTTTTAATTATTATTCTTAATCCTAGTTTAAATAATGGAGAAGTATATTTGGTTAAGAGCTTTGAAGAATTCTGGAAATTCCAATGACTTTCTTTCATAAGCCTAACGGGGATGTTTCACGCATGCCCAATGAAAGACGACTCATCGATACGCAGCAGCATTGAGCTAAAACTAAATTAAAACAGTTAACGTACAAAGGACGTAAGAGACTCCGCAGACCACTATGACCATGAAATCCAGCCACAGAATTTATAAAAAAAATATATAGAGATTTAAGATTATAAATTGCGTTGCAGACTTGCGGCGACCTAAAATCCCAAGGAAATTCAACGTCTGCTGAGAATAAGGGCTCAGGGCTAAGTTGGGAATAAGGCGGCAGCCACCAGTGCTAATGCGGCCAAGTGACTCCAAGCCACGTACTGAGCTTCTCCAATCTCAATGATCACACCAACCTTCGTTTCTACGTTCGGATAGTACACCGGTGTGTTACCATTCCACAAACTGTACCCATACTTTATGTTTTGCATAACGAAGAATATGCTTTCAACTGAGTCCTTTAAAGAAGGATTACAAGAAAAGCAAGTGGATATTCTTGTTTGAGGAGGCACATGAAGTGAAGCAATTTTTCTGGGAACCAGAATTTTGGGGTAGCTCACATTCTTTTATAGTTTAAAGAAGTGTTCAACCAAGGAAAATGTTTTAAATTATAATCATACTTGTGGTGCAGCCCTTCCAACTTATCTTTATTTTTTAACAAATTTTTGCTTTATTTGATCTTAAAAAGTTACAAACTTTGAATGAGTGTTTTTAGAGTTTTGTTATATGTCAAATATACATTCTTGGTTCTTAATTATTGTTTATGCATAAATTTTGGTCATTTTAAGAGACTACTGCCTAGGGCACCTCCCGTATGGGTCCCATATGGAAACTGAGAATAGTCTAAGTAGGAGAGGACTACGTGGCCTTTTGCAAGTAATAAACTAAAAAAAGGAAAATCTAGAATTTAAATCAAATAATTGTCTGGAATACAATGACTAATTGGAAACTTTTTCTCAAGTTAAAACAAAAGGAGGATATCGTTCCTAACAAAATTGGTGGAGTTATATACAAACTTCTATATTATGACTTATATGCATGACTAACTCTACTATGAATGTGCCATTATGGTTTTGAGTGTTGTTGATTATCATGCATCATATGATTAACACACATGACAAAAAAAGTCAAAATAAAAATAAAATAAAATAAACATTCAAGATTGATGTAGTTCTTATGTTCTTGGCTGTGGTGGTTCCTTCATTGGCTTCTTTTCTTTATCATTGGGCTTTTGAAATTGATATCTATTTAGGAGTACCTAAGCTTTTCTTCTTCAGATCTTGAGTATGTACTGTCTATGTGAATTTAATAATGTTTGTTGGAGTTGATACCTCCTAGGCACATGGCAACTACGGGAACATTTTTTTGGCTTTTATATACCAAGCTGCAAATTGCCTTGTTTCCTGTTTAAAAACTTTGGCTATCTTCCTTAATCCTTGGTGATAAGTCATTCTTCTAGCTAGGTTTGTTGTGACATCATTCTAGTTTTTGTCATGTAAGATCAATAACAAGGAACAAGGTGAAGATCTTCCACAAGTGCTACCACTTTTTTGCTTTGTTACAAATATTAATATTAAGGTACACTTATCTATCTGAAATCCTTTTGTTATTTTAAGGTCAAACATGATTGTTGAAAAGTGATGTAAATTTTATTAGGAGTGGGACCTTCCTCCTTGCTAACAATTAATTTTCTTTATTTATTTTTTTCAAAGTATCAATTGTAAGACTGTACACATGAGTAAATTATTTTTAACATCAAAATTTTTTTCTTTGCATACATTTTTTAATGATGTCTATTCAATATCAAGCTTCTGATGTACTATGAATTTTGTTTGCTCATTATCAATATTTTTATAGGGTCTGATATCCACTTGAGTAGACAATCCTAAAATTAAAAAAATATTTGTTTCCATATATTTTTTCTAATGATGTCTACTCCATATTTTTTTTAATGATGTCTACTCCATGTTAAACTTGTGACATACTCTAAATTTGGGCTCATAATAAATAATTCATTTTAGGTCCAATATGACCTTTAAATGTATTTTAATCCTTTTTTTCCCTCAAAGTTTCTCTAAAAATCTTTTAGTACTTTTTTTATGTGAGAGTTTGGCAAAGTTACAATCTCTCTTTAACAAGGAGAAGAACCAACCTTTTTACTAAACAAGGTAATGAAATGAGTTAACTACTTGAATCACTTGCTTGTAGTGAAATTATTTTGAGTGGGAAGACACCGTCATAATTAAATTACCAGATTCTGCCCACATCAAACGGATAAAATCCAGGCGGCTGCCATTATGGATAAGATCACGTTTTTCACGTTCCGTGGGCCTCACTTCTAAATGCAAAATGGAGGAAATCCAAGACGTTAGTGAAATGGGCGCCGCGTGAACGAGATAAAAATCAGCTAAACTACAAAGTAGGACAAAGCCTCCGGAGGGAAGCATGGCCAAGGAATCCAGCCGTGCGTAAACGTGGCAAAAATCAGCTAAACTACAAAGTAGGACAAAGCCTCTAAAAATCAGCTAAACTACAAAGTAGGACAAAGCCTCCGGAGGGAAGCATGGCCAAGGAATCCAGCCGCGCGTAAACGTGGCAAAAATCAGCTAAACTACAAAGTAGGACAAAGCCTCTAAAAATCAGCTAAACTACAAAGTAGGACAAAGCCTCCGGAGGAACCATGGCCAAGGAATCCAGCCGCCCGTGAACCTGGCAAAAATCAGCTAAACTACAAAGTAGGACAAAGCCTTCTCACGGAAAAGCATGGCCAAGGAATCCAGCAAGCCTCCTCAGGGAAAAGCATGGCCAAGGAATCCAGCCACACGTGAACGTGGCAAAAAGCAGGACAAAGAGCAGGACAAAGCCTTCGGAGGAACCATGGCCAAGGAATCTAGCCGCCCGTGAACGTGGCAAAAATCAGCTAAACTACAAAGTAGGACAAAGCCTCCTCAGGGAAAAGCATGGCCAAGGAATCCAGCCGCGGAATCGTGTCAAAACTCAAAGATCAAGATTATAAATTGCGCTGCAAACCTGCAGTAACGTGAAAGTCGTGAGGTACTCAAACAAGAGCTTGGCAGGTTTCATGGATGCAGTCACGAAAATGAGGGCTAAGTTGGGAATAAGGCGGCAACAGCCAGAGGTGGTGCGACCGAGTGAAGCCACTCCAAACCACGTTTTGAGCCTCTCCAATCTGGATGATCAGATCAGCCTTCGTTTTCACGTTCCGATGCTGCATTTCTACGCCCCAAATGCAAGCCGCGACGGCGACCATGATCCACGCAAGCTCATCCGACACGGACTGAGCAAGGTGCTGGTTCCCTACTATCCATTTGCGGGGCGCCTCAGTCACGCCGACGACGGAAAACTCTGCGTCGACTGCGGCGGCCAAGGACTTGTCTTCATCGCCGCAGAGGCGGATGCCCATCTCGCCGACTTGGGCGAGATCCGGCCACCGTTTCCGGGCTGGCAAGAGCTCCTTCACGTGCCGCCCGGCTGCGACGCCATCACGGAAGCGCCAGCGCTGGTGATCCAGGTCACGCGCTTCCGCTGCGGCGGTTTCGTGCTGGGATTGTGGCTCAACCATGTCATGTGCGACGGCGTGGGCCTGCTTCACTTCATGAACGCGCTGGCGCAGATATGCCGGGAAGGAGACATGGCAAGCGTGAGCGGAGATCCCGCCGTTTGGAGGAGGCGCACGCTGCTGCCGCCGCGGAATCCGCCGCGGACGGACAGCAGCGCCTTCGTGCAGGCCTTCGGCGGACCCGGATCGGCCGATCCGGGGGAGCCGGCCGACGAGGGCGAGGACATGTGCGAGGAGTGCGTGGTGTTCAGGCGTCGAGATATAGCGGTGCTGCAGAGGCGCTTCCCCGGCGCTAAAACGTTCGAGTTGCTGAGCGCGTGCCTGTGGCGCAGCCGTACGCGGGCGCTGTACGCATCTTCTTCTTCTTCTCTGGACGAGACGGTGAGGTTGGTTTATGCGGTTAATGCCCGGCCGCTGTTGCGGCGGTCACCGGTGCAGAGCGGGTATTACGGAAACGTGATTGCTTGGGCCTGCGCTGCTGCCACCGCAGGCGAGCTGTGCGAGGCGTCCTTGGGCGACGTGGCGCGTTGGATTCGGCGTGCCAAGGACGACGTGGACGAGGAGTACGTGAGATCTTCGATTGATGCTCCCGAGTTGTTGGGACGGGCTCCCCTCGGTTTGAAGGGCATCTACCTGCTGTCCGACATTCGGAATCTTGGATTCGGTGACATCGATTTCGGATGGGGGAAAGCCGTCTTCGCAGGCGCTGCTGCAGCCAGCCGGGCACCCCTTCCGGGACCCGGGACATGGCTGAACCTTAGCAGCGACGGTGCTGTGGTGGGTGCTATGCGTCTTCCGCGGCACTGTATGCCTGTGTTCCTCCACGAGTTCTACACTACCATAGCGTCTGCTGCCCTTTAGTCGGTCTAAAAATTTGACCTGATTTATTAGAAAGCTGACGTGATTTATTAGAAAGCTGTACCCGTAGTAGTATAATTTGGTTCAA
>MNCI01021413.1:12057-37441 GCA_015680685.1 Gnetum montanum
AAGTGAATGCTGCAATGATGAAGTAATCTCGATCTTTATTGTCGGTCATGTGCATGTCCAAGTATGGCACACTCGAATAAACACACCGTACAATTACATTCACCACACTACGGGCAGACACGGGAAAAAATCTAACTCTAGAGGGATCAAACTACCAGAGCTTCGCTACTCTAAAATTGGGATCCCGAACGAGGGAGAGCCACCTCTTATTTATAGACATGACGGTGGACTGCGATATCGCGTATGCGATATCGTAGGGGAAGATGCGATATTGCGTTGGCTACGATATCGCGTATGCGATATCGCGGCCTGTGTGAACCGTGTCTCATCAATATGGTTGAGCATAGGGGTACCTCATCACTCATCATTGGCATCGTTGTTGGGGACTTAGTTGTTTGTGTGCTAAGTAGAACTTAGGAAATCATTCACATCATTGGAACAAATCCTTAGGGTTAATTAAGAAAATGATAATAGTACATTGCACATTGAACAAGACAAGATGTCTTCTTCTTTGCACAAAAGCACTTCACCACCTAAGACTAACACAAGAAGCAATCAACGGCAGGATGCACATGACTTTGATCCACCAATCCCTCAATAGTTTCGTGTGGTATATATTCATCTTGATGAATATGTACCTGACATCACCTTTATTCTCCACCAAGACAAACAACTACATTGATGTGACTTGGAAGGTAACATAGTGTAAACCTCTCGACCATTTAGTCCCAAGTATGCTTCTTCGTGCTCTCACACTAAAAAACCAGTAATTTTGGCCTAGCACTTTGATACAAGAACAACCTAGAACCCTTTTGGTTTTTAGGAAGAAAAATTTGACTAAGGCATGACACTCACACTGGCTTGTCCTAGGCACTCACGATGTGGTCACGCTAAGGTCACGTTGGCAGCATGAGTGCAGTGTGAGCAATTCTAGGAGCCTGAAATTGAGTTAAAATGGTTTGATTTCAGAGGTGCAAGCCATCCTCAAGGGCCACTGATGTCAACCTCAAGCTCTAGCATTTAGGGATTCAAATTTCAATGTCAAAAAGTGAAAATTTCCTCACTCACGCTGTCACTCACACTGAGGTCACGCTACCAGCGTGAGTGCAGCATGAGCAACTTTCAAAACCAAAAACTGAGTCGAAACAATCTGATTCCCAATGTCCAAGTCATCCTCAGAGATCATCATCAACAAAATTCAAACTTCAGCCTTCAGAATTCTAGATTCCAGGTCCAAAAATGGCAAATTTTTGCAGGTCATGTTGTGGTCACACTGCACTCACGCTAGCAGCATGAGTCCAGCGTGAGCTGCCAAAAGTATCTCAAAACAAGTCACTTTCAGTTCAGTTTTTTATTTTCAAATCACTATTGAGGTCAATCACAGTCAAGCAATTGCTACACTTCAAGAATCAGACTTCAAAAATCAAAATTTGGTGGAAAATCTGTCATTTAGCTCACTCATGCTAAGGTCATGCTGAGGTCAACGTGAGTGTAGCATGCGCATGCTGAGGACACGCTAAGACAAAATCAGCTCACACTGGAAGTTCTAGTCAGGCAAAGACACCTTAAATAGCCACAGAACCACTTAAATCGACATCTTACAGTAGTCAATTAAGAGATCAAGAAGTTTCAAGCGAGCCAGAGTTAATTTCTCTTGTTATACATTATCATTTTCATTGTAAATTTTCATCATTTTTGACTTTGCCAAGCTCTTACACTCTAAATTGTATATGCTTCCATGGGCGTAAGCTAGCTTGAGTAGGCCAACACACACTGTAAGATACATTGCACCTGGTCAAAAACATAGCTCGCTCACACACGTCCAACTCACACACAGCTGTCCATCAGACACATGTCACTAGATCTATTTTCCTCTCATCTCTCAGTCGTTGATTCCACCCATGAATTCTGCACCTGATTCTAGCCAAACCCTACAAATACCCAGTCAATTCACATAAATGTGGTTGGCAATTTTGAAGGTTGATGGCTTAGGAAACTCAGACCAGTAATCCTTGGGTGCTCGGCCACACTTGACTCCTAGCATCCAAGCACTTCTGAAACACATCACATCACCCTAGGGCTTGGCACTTGACTTGACATCTACACGTGCAACTACGCTTTGACCGGTGTACATCTTTTCTAAGCAATACAATACAGTTAATTTTTCTAGCCATTATATTGTTTGCTCTATTTTACATTCAATTTCCATTTTGTTTACAATACCATTTCTGCATACGTTTCTGCTTACATTTTGTGCGCACTGTTTATGTTTCGAACATCAGTTACAATAACCCCAGTGCAGGCCATAGTTTACGCTCGGGGAAGTCGTTGGTTGATTTGCATGCAGACCATCCAAGGCACTTTGCCTTCATTTTCTTTTCCAGCTTGCCCTTAGGCAAAGGCAGGGTCAGCTGTGTTTGCCCGACGATCTCTCTGTATTTGTTTTCCCTTCCATCCTTCCACCGAAGATTTAGGTCAGTACAGTAAATTGGTGCTAGAAGGAGGGCCACCTGCAAAAATTCTTACGTCCATCAAAACCCAAAACTACATACACATGCTAGTTAAACAAGCCATTTTGTTGTCAGTTTGCCAGGTAACGCTCCACCACCACCACCAATCTTTCACATTGAGCTTCCCTCACCACTCATCCAGTGTGTCAAGCTAGCTTATGTAGCTTGACTTACTCACTCTATCCCCTGCTGGATACCTCACGCTATCATCTCACATGCTGTCTTCTGATCATTCTGCAGCTACACACGTTGTCTTCCAATCACACTACAGTTAACTCATAGTGTAGCTACACATATTATCTTTCGATCATGCTACAATTAACTCATGCTGCAATTAACTCATGTTACAGTTGCTCATGCTTAACATATCCAGCCCAGTTTACTTACACTCACTATGGAATCCTCCTAGATTAACCTAGTGACACTGCCGATCTCTGACTTTGGAGCTAAAACCTCAAACCCTATGAATGCCATGGAACCCATAACTATTATTGAACAGATAAACCCCCAAGGCCCTACGCGCCAGTCACTTAGGCTACAGGGCAAAGACCCTACCTATGCAACTCTTACACTCGAATAGTATAACTTCATCTGTGTCAAGATCCAAGCCAACCTGCCTGTCAATCGTGTAGAGAGGGAAGCGAAGAGAGACTATGAACTCATTTATAAAGGAGGTCATGAGTTTATCCCCTTAGCATTTGATATAATCCCTCTTTCCAAACACCATCATAGACTCATATCCCAGCTTTTCATGGCAATAAGTCAAGCCTTACAGCCACCTCCAATAGAGCCTAAGAGTGGAGATGAGGAAGATGACTTTGTAGCCTAATCTAAACATGGGGATTCATACCATACCTTTAGTTCCAATTCCCATAAAAACTCATTATTCCACCCTTTTCTGGAAGAAATTGTGCATATTCCTTCATCTGCAAACACTCGAGCACCAGTTTCCCGGCAAGAAGTACCTACTTCCATTCCCATCTTCTCCATGCTCAACATTCAATCGGATACGTCCACTTCCATCATACCTTTGTAAATATAGTCCCAATAACTCCCTCCCCAAAATAATGCAACATTTACCTTTCAACCTCAAGTAATTGGGCTGCCATCAGTTATACTATCTTCCACATACACTCATTACATACCTCAAGTGCAAATCCACGGAGCACCATTGATTACTTCAAACCAACACGTTCAGGGTGTCACTTCACAACCTGTGCATGGGTAATGGGTTCCACCAGCTGTACAACAAAACCTATCTACTCACTACAGCATACCACACCCTATAGTCTCATCCTTGAATGTCATCCCATTGCAACAAATGATGGTCCAACAATCTCTCTTTCCACAAACGATGCAACAATCGAATCATTATCAACCACCACCAACTCAACCCTCTAGTCTACCTACCACCCAAGAGTGGGCAGACATAAAAAATGATGCACTCATTAGCAGAAGAATTAAAGCATCTCAAGACTGTAAACACCGAGGAAGTCAAGGTATTGGACTTCTATCAAGATGATCCAATCGACCCTCAATTCCACTGTTAACTTTGCCAAAGGGAGTCTCATTACCCCAACTAACCAAGTACAATGGAGAGGGAGACCCAAATGCCCACCTAGTGATGTTCTGAATAGAATGCCTATTGCTTCAGGCATGGCCTCATGTAATTCTACGAGTGTTTGCTATGTTCTTAACTAGAAAAACCTTAGACTGGTACCGAGCTCTACCCCGTAACTCCATATCCTCTCTGGAGTATTTGTTACATTAGTTCATTACTTGCTTCAAATACAATCTAAAGCCTAAAGCTACAATTGATAGCTTGATTCAAATTAAACAAGCGCCATTAGAGCCTGCACAAAAATTTATCCAAAGGTGGAGTGCAGCCCTGGATGAACTTCACAAGCCTATCCCTGAAACATATCTACTTACCATCCTCAAGGTGGCCATGAATGACTTTATTAAGTCAAAGCTTTACTATTTGAAAGCCCACACATTAAGCCAAGCATTTGTGCAAATTAAGGACATAGAGGAGGCAGCACAAAAAAGCAATGACCTAGCTTACTCGACCTTTAGGAGCCAACATACGAGAAAAGATAAATCCAAAACAATGGTAGCAATAGTAGCAAAGATAGCCCAACATAACCGTCCAGGACAAAATGGAAAACAAACCGCCGCCCCAAACAGCTATGAAAGAATCACACCCGCACCTACAACCGAAACTTCCTCAAATAGAAATATCAACATGGGTCACGCCCACACATTCAAAAGAAAATACCCCACTCAATATACATCCTTGCCTATGAAGCCTTCACAATTGCTTGATCAACTTCTAAAGGTCAGGTTAATCCAGCATAAACAAATGTCTCCTGCAGCCTCTCAAAAACATTATCAATTTTGTGAGATGGCCAAGAACCCAGCTCTAGCAACAACTACTGAGCCCCCATTCCAAGAGGCTTTAGGTTAGATAGGTTTTGTGAATATCAACAATGGTGTGGTCATGGGACTTATTACTGTTTCACCTTGAAACAGGATATACCATGCATGATTGACAAGGGTGAAGTAGTATTCGATGAGACAAACCCAGTATGACCCCAAAACCAATCCATGGGATTCTACAAGGATCCTCTCAATACCAATGATGCACCATATGTGATTAATACTATCCATGTGGAGAATAGACAGGATGTCCTGCAAAAACCTTTTGTGATCATCAGGCCTTTAGAAAACACACCTACCCCAACATCTCCTCAAACTCCTTTCATCATACGCACATCCCCTACACCACAAAAACCATTCGTCATCCGCGTACCTCCTTCTGTTGCAGCAACAACCACACCATTTGAAAACTGACCCATTCCCTTTGTGATTCGGTTGCCAAAACACCCTGACACACAACCTACCTCCATTCCCTCGTGACCTTTGCCAGAACATCTTGCCGATAGATTAACAAGAGAGTGCTTGGAAAGAGAAAACAATTAGTACAAATTAGGATCACCAAAGCCCATGCCGCTAAATGTTGTTCCTATGGATCCACCCATTAATGAGCCTAGTATGAGTCATCAAAACGAGGATAATTTCATGGGTTGTGTCCCAAACCCAGCATCCTTAATTACCAATGCAAAAATCCCTCCATGAAAGATACGAAGGCTAGGTCAAATGGACTAGGTCTCCGTAGATAAGGGTGCCCCAAATGGTAAATATTTAGCAAATACATTAACTCAAGTCACACAAGCCTTAAAACAAAAGAATACTTCTTTAAGCCTATATGATCTAATAATGACTTCAACTATACATCAGGAAGCACTCGTGCGTATGTTGACTTCGATCCCTGTTAGTAAGGACCTTCCTCCAGACGAGTTGTCTATTTATGCGGTACTGTCCCCACAACCCCAAGAGTCAAAGACCACATCCCTAGAGTTTCATGCTAATGACATTAAGCTAGATGAGAAAACAGGAGAAGTCACCACAGCCCCTATGTTCATAATGATACATGTCAATCATTTCAAGATACATAGGGTGCATGTTAATGATGGTACAACAACAAATGTAATATCTTTTCTCATCATCAAAAAATTGGGACTTACTGAACAAATACAACCCACAACAACTTCTTTCCTAAAATCCTTCAATGGTTCCCATCTTCGAGTGAAAGGTATGGTTACCTTGGATTTCATAGCTGGGGACCAATTCCCCACATCAGCTGAATTTGTAGTGGTTGATGAAATGCTAGGGTTTAATCTTATTCTAGGATGTCCTTCGCTAGCTCAACTTAGAGCCATATCGTCACTGATCCATCAGGAGATCCACCTACCTTACGAGGGCGGTGAAATCGTCATACATGGGGATACAACAGTATCACTCACTTCCTCACACCCTGGAGTGAATCAAGAGTCAGAAATTGAATTCGTTGAGCCTAAGCAAGGAGCTATGAGCATACACCGTTAACTCATGATCCTACTAAAATCGAGAAAGCACCAAACAATACAAACATAGGAGCCATTCCCATTGGTGTCTCTTGGTTGGAATTACCTTTTGACATCACTAGTGAAGGGGAAGGGGAGTATAAAATCATGCCTACATGCCCTACCCCTCACGTTAAGCTACAAAATATTAAGAAGCAACTCAATAACTAGAGCAAATCATTAAATGTCCGGAATGACGTTAAACTACCAATCGTCCGGTACGATGTTAAATTGCCAGCGAATGTCCGCAATGATGTTAAACTAGCCACGGTCAAAAATGGTCGGTTCCTTTTAAAAGCTTCCTAAAAATATTGCTACTTTTGGCCCACTATGGCATAAAACTGGTAATCCTTCTTTCTTTGACAACATATGCAATAGTCCACCATGACTTTAAACTGATGTGCATAGCCCGAAATGGCTTTAAACTAGGGTTCAATATGTCACAAGTTTACAAACATTCACTACATTATGACAAATTTTCGGTTAAATGATATAAGTTACAATCTTGATCTATGCCTTCTCATTACTTTCTTCTTTTACAAGTGTTGATTTACATTTTGTTCCCCCATTTTACATTTAGCTACATGCATATGTTCACGATAATACTTGAAAAAAAAAATAAAAAGAGAAAACACATAAAATAAAAAAAAATGATACGTCAACATGGTAGTAAAATTCCAACACATTATGCCATAATTAGATCCATATTATTACACTTGTCAACCATACATTTCCATCAAACATCTAAAAATCCAAAACATTTAATAGCTAAAGTCCAATTAACAATAAGCTCATGGAGGGGGCTAGTCCCCAAGATCCTCTTCATCTTCCGCTCTCGCTTCACTAGGGCCAACTCCATCATTAACATGTCCCTATAACAAGGCAAAAAAAAAAGGTAAGAGTAGTGAAGAAAATTATAAATACAAAACTAAGAAAAACAGTAACACTAATAATGAAAATGGTAAAACCATACAAAAATAAAAAATAAAACACTCACAAATGAGGAGGACCCTAAGTTGGCCTCCAAACACTGTAGAATCTCCTCCTCAGGCACATTTGCCCAATCCTCATCCAAGCCAAGATCAACACCAGCCAAGGTTTTACCCTTGTCCACCGAAGTCCAAGTAGGATGCTCAAGAGAAAACATGCCTGTCGAAGCCTCCTCGAAGGTGGTAGTAATGGTTCTCTCGGGAGATCCCTCCACCTCGGTGCACTCGATGAACCTGTCATAAGCAGACCGCAGGCCTAACCCATCAATGAACATCTCCATCCAGCGATGTTCAATTGACTCCTCCTTTAGCCATTTCTTATACTGATGCTCATGGTCCTTTTGGTCTTGGCCCCATTTTCTTACTTTTGCAATGAAGGACTTCCAATTATGAAACTTTTTGTTCAGCAAGTCCATCTATGCTCTTTGTTCTACTAAGTCCCATGTCACTTGCACTTTGCTATTCAAAACCATCCAGTAACGTGTGTAGGTGATTTCAGATGTGCGCCAAGTGCTATCACTAGATAGCCTAGCAACAGCAAGATCATAATGAGATTGGAAATCCCTTTTCTCCTCTCACTCCTTTACTAGGGCTTCCTTCAATGAGTGGACCTCATCCCATAGAAACTCAACCGAACGCCTACAAGTCCAAAGCGACTTGGAGTTCTGTACAATGCAACCAAAAACTACATCATAAAACTTCCTAGGGACTTGCTTAATATTCCCTAGAAATTTAGGGAGAGCATCAATATGAGTGGCTTCAGAAGGATCCCATTGAAGCTTGGTGCCTGCAAGTGTAAGTACCGCACATATGAATCAACTATAATCAATAACAAACATAAAGAAACACAAATAAAAACCAAACACTTAGCATACCTAGTTCTAGATGAGCTTCTCCTAGGTGAGCGACCACATCATTAACAATGCCCTTAACAAAATCTATTTTGCTAGGAATTTCAAGCCATGGCCTTAGCTGGTCAATTTATGTGGGACAAGTAGGGGAGGTCACTTCAATCAGAACCTGTGATCCTGACACTGCTGCTTAGGATGTATGTGCCTCAAAAATTTCAGGATCTACCTTTGATGCTAAAGATAATCAAGATAATCAAGAACAACACATGAAAATTAAAAGACACAAAATATGGATTAAGCTAAAAGGAACATACCAAAAAGCCCTTCGTTGTTTAGCTTGGGCAGATCACCAAGCTGCAAAGATCCATCAAAGACACCTCTTTCATCACTTGAATGCCTAAGTGCATCCAAGGCCTCCACAAGCTTCGTCCCCATGATGCTTATCACATCTTCCTCTTGTGGAGTAGTAGGTTCCTTGATTGCTTCTTCCCCTTCTTTTCCTTCCTCCTCAGGTCCTATGATGACTCTTCTAGTTCAACTATCAGGGCCATGACCTTTCTCTCCCTCTCAGGACTTTCCTTTGATAATTCCAAAATCTTAGAGCTAGCATAATATAGTACATATAACATATAAAACCAAAACACAATAAAAATAAATATGTAACAATAAAATACACTACTTACCCTCCACTTGCAGTACAAACCAGATCTTCTTTACTCTTGGTGGCATCACATCTGGAGTAGGCTCCCTTGAGCATTCTTTCCTCTTCACCTTTAACAGACATGCACAACCTAGGCGATTCCAATCCCAAGCTATCATGTAAATAATGGGAACGACTAGCCGCACCTCCAATTGTAACTAATACTGATTCCTCAATGTCTTCCGGTGGGTCCTGGGATCTAGTGGTGCTAAACAAATGGAAAATCCAAGGATGGGACAGTTGTGAACGATCCCTCAAAATATAGCGGTTATCATCATAAAATACTAGGAACTCAGCAAACCTATGTAGATACCCCGTGAAGAAAGCAATCTAAAATGGGATTTGGCATGAATGTTTGAACGTAACCTAACGATCTGTCAATGAAAACCAGATTCAAGAAATTATGCCCAGTTATAGCGCGTGCCTGTCTCTAAGACTGCACATATCACATGTGTGGACTCAATCCCAAGGTTTCTTCATTGAGAAAGAGATATGGGAAAGGCTCGTGCTCGGAAGAGAGGATATAGGAAGTTCATCTCCATTGATCGAGTATCATCTTGCATAGCAAAGCCCTTAGGACCCCAAGACATGCCTAACCACTGCTCAAGCTCTCTTATATTAGTCTGTCTTTAGTTGCTTTATCTATGGTCACCATGGCACCATCCATGGGCATGCCAAAAAGATCAGAAAAGAACTCAGTGGTCAGGTGGAAAGATACCTTGACTCCTCGAACTCGTGTGGTAAAATGGAAAGCATCATCACTGAAAGAATCAACAATGGTGACCATCTCAGTAGCGGAATGCTAAGAGTCAAAGCTGTGAATAAGTCCATCAGACCTGCTCGGGTAAGGTGGCTGATGATCAAATCAAAAGCTTTCTTCTACAACCATTTTTGTGACTACACTACCTCCCCATATTTCGTGAAAAGTGTGGCCTCGGTATGCCCTGTTATAATGGTAACTTCTTCAGGGGGGAGGGGGGGATGACTATTGTAAAAAGAAAAACATAGAACGAAGAGTTAGAAAAAGAACATGATACATGATGATGCAAAAAAAAAAAGGAAAATGGAGTCTAGAGTGTGATCACTTACCATCTATGAATGGTGTAGGTAGGGTGGGTGCAGGATCAATCCTTTGAGGAAAAAATGGCCCATTAGAAGACCAATATTTATGTAACCAACCACGAACTTGGTAGCATTTGAAAGCTCTCAAAAACTACCTATGGTAGTCAACAATAGCCACCTTTATTTGGTCCAGTACCAAGGCATGAAGAATGGGGCCTGCCATGAATGTCTCTAGCACTGTGTGTGCTAAGGCAAGCCCACCATCATCATCATGCATCCCATTCTCATCAAAACAAGGCCTACATAGGAAAACAACATTTACATTTAGATGATGACATAAAATTCAAAAATGAAATCAGAAAAGTAAAGTAAGACACAAGAATGCATACCTGTCCACTTTATATACTATCCCAAGTGGGTTCTGGAATAAAGTGTGCACACAGAAGGCTAAGAAAAGTGTGTTGCTACTTTTTTAATGACTACAAGTAGGCAGCTCCCACACACGAGTCAAGGGACGAATAGATCTAGGACCCTCAACAAGACCTCCCTCAACTCTAAAAAGTCCCTCATCTATGTCAGTAACAAAGGTAAGCATGCTTTGTGTAGACCCGGGCAACACAGTCTCAATAACATCATGAGCCAACTGATCACTTAGGTGAGACCATATAACCACACTAAAATTTTTCAAGATGAATGACAAAAATGAACTGACACCAGGATGAAACCATATCACATGGGGCCCAATGCACATGTCATAGGGAGGTGTGTCTGGTCCAAAGAGGCCAAACCAAGAAAGTACACCAACAAGCTCAACCACGAGAAGAGAAGATTTAGGTCCCCTACATACAGCCAAAACATTAGGTAAGCGAAGAATCTAAGTGCTAACAATAGGGAAAAATCACATAAACCAAAAACACACATAAAAAAATATTTTAAATGCATAGATTCACCCCATGAGACAAGGACACCGATATTCATTTAGTGTATCTGATGCTCACTGGGTACATTGAAATCCATTTCACAGTAAATCCACACACAAGTACAGAACCTGAACATGAACACTCACTAAAATAATGTTTAAAGCATCAATCTCAAGAAAATAATAAATGATATAAACATAAAAATCAGCAAATGACAAACGTCTTGGCAAGCACTTTACATTTTCATGTCTCAGCAAAAGGGAAGCCTGGACACTCACGTTGGAGATAATCCCTTCCACAAGTCATGCTGGCCTTCGTGACCCAACTCACGCTAGGGCCTATTCCAACACTCACGCTAGGACTATCCTGGAAAAACCACGCTGTCTCTCCCCATCACTCACATTGTTTCCCTACATTCTAGCTCATGCAGGGAACCAGCAACTCACACTGCAGGGGATCAGGGTTGATCCCTGCAACCCACGATGCCTACCTCCTGCAGAACCCTTATCTTGTGCTCATGTTGCCCAAGAACACTAGTGGTCACACTACATGAAAGAAAGGAAATTGATGCTACCCAAGAAACATGGTAGTAATTTTGGAAACCTCCCCAATAGCCTGGCAGTCACACTACCAACACAAAAACACATAGAAGAACAAGCCTTCCCTACAATGCAAGCCTTCTTGGCCCACACTCACTTTGTCCCTTTCATTACCCAAACTCACGCTGGCCATTTCCTAGCTTGAAGCCCAAGAAGGCTGAGAGACCATGCAGCCCAGGATGCCCAAAAAAGCTAAAAAACCCTATGACCTAAGAAGCCCCAAAAGATCAAAAACTCAGCTCACACTACCCTGGAACCTGCAGCTCATGCTGCCCTAGAACCCTTGCCCTATGTTCACATTTCCCAAGACCTGGTGATCACACTGAAAATCCCCAACCCATGGTGCAGCTCATGCTGGCAGAAAAACTAAAACCTTCCCCTCTTGTAACTCCACTCACACTCCCAATCATATCTAGAATCACTCACACTCACGCTAAACGCCACAAAATTAAGCAACAACGAGCCAAAACAACCCAAAATCGTAGCCACAAAAATTCTATCCTAGGTAACGCTATCCACAAAATGTCAAGGAAAAGCAGGAGAAAGCAAATCTACCTATGCATGGCCCCATCCCACATTGGAATCTTGGCTTTGGGGAGATGCCAGAGAAGCTCTTCACTCTCCTCCATAAATGCTAAATCTTCTTGCCTCTTCCCCTTGTCCCAACTTGCCTTTCCTCTACCCTTATCCTTCATGGTTTCCTTGCTCACGCTGCAATCCAATAACTCACGCTAGCACAAAACCCTCTTCCTTCACTTCAAAACTCCCTTTTAAACCAAAAACATTCTATTTTATTTTCTCTTATTTTATTTATTTAAATTCACCATGTCCAAATTTTGTTTTCATTCATGTCATCTTTATTTTATGTTGGCCTAGTATTCTTCATTATTTCAGCCTCTCGAGATGAAGCCAAGAAAATTATTATTATGCAAAGGAAGGGATGAAAAGTTAAAATATATATATATACACACACATACACATAAACATTTCAAAAATTCATAAAATTTTAAAGTCTCATAAACTTATCGTTTGCACAAAATTTAAAAATCAAAAAATGCTTTATGCACTTAGTCCAACTGACAAGTCAACATGAATATTATCCAGCCTGGTATGGTCTTAAACTACCATGCAGCCCGGTATGGCCTTAAACTGCCATCTGGCCCAGTACGGCCATAAACTGCCATGACTACCGCTGCGTCTCCCAATTTTTTCAGTACATAGTTTGATCACCCTATGTTCATTTATGTTTAGTAACTCTTTCACCAATAGGGTGTTTCTTACTTCGCTCCTGTTTTAAATTGGCAGGAGCAAGCATGTGGCCACCAAGAATATCCTTTCAACATTGTCTCTCAATGGACCATACAAGGAGGTAAAAAGAGTAATCAATCCAAAGTCCTTAGATCTTGACCCATGCGCTTACAATAATTTAATAGCCTCCACTCAAGAAACGTTAGACTGGCCTAAAACTGTGACTAAGACTTTGGATCTAGAAGCTGACAATATCACTAAAGATCCTCTAGTTGAAATCCCCATTACTACATTCAATAGCGAAGATAGAACATTGAAATTAAGCACCCTACTAGACTCACAACTTGTCGGTGACATCACTCAAGTACTGAAAGACAACATAAAAATGTTTGCATGGTCATATACCGACACGTCGGGATTAGATCCCTGAATCGTCCAACAAAATATTATCCTTGATGAAAAAATTAAACTGGTAAAACAAAAAGCATGAAAATTTAGACCTAAAGTAGCTTTAGCAGTCTGTGCTAAAATCACAAAGCTCTACCAAGCCAGCTTCATTCGGGTTGTTGACTATTCTGACTAAATATCAAACATTGTAGTTGTCCCTAAGAAGAATGGTAGTATACACATTTGCATTGACTTCCATGATCTCAACACAGCTACTATAAAGGACAACTTCCCACTACCTAGCATTGATTAACTTATCGACATAACTGTTGGGCATGCACTATTATCCTTTATGGATGAATTTTCAGGATATAACCAAATAAGAATCAACCTAGAACACCAACTTAGAACAACTTTTATGACACCTTGGGGCACATTCTGCTATACAATGATGTCATTTGACCTTAAAAATGTAGGCGCTACATATCAACGAGTAATGACATATATATTTAGTGATTACATGCTCAATTTGCTCAATGATTACGTTGACGACATCACGGTTAAATCTAGAACAACTAAAGAACATGCAAAAGATCTAGACCTAGTGCTTAAACGTTGTCTCAAATATGACCTTAGACTCAATCCAAAGAAATGTGTCTTTGGTGTCAAAACTGGCAAAATGCTTGGATTCATAGTCTTTGAAACAGGGATCTGAGTAGACCCTGACAAGGTTAAGGCAATAACTAACATGCAACCACCAAAAAACCTTACCGAATTATGTGGTCTCCAAGGTAGATTGCAATTCATTAGGCATTTTATCGAAAGGCTGACGAATAAGTTGAGACCCATGAAACACCTATTATGAAAAAATGTACATTTCCAATGGACTCAACAATGCCAAGAAGTGTTCGAGAACATAAAACAAGAGCTAGCTTAGCTGTTGACCGTTTATCCCCCGCAAGGTGATAAACCCTTTTACATCTACCTTGCAACTTCCAATTCTTCCATTACATCAATGCTTTGTCAAAAACATCAATATGGAGTTGAGATCCCTGTATATTACCTAAGCCACGCTTTAATTTCCTATGAACAATGATACAATAAAGTAGAGAAATCATGCCTTGCCCTTGTTTTCTCCTTGAAGAAATGGAGGCATTATCTCTTCCGCAATCAAGTTTACATCATTTGCAAGGATAATGTAATCTGTGCCATCACTAACAACATCTATGAGTCGAGTAGGATAGCTAGGTGGAAAGCAATTAACCATCTCACCAATGCACGATCAACCAACGATAAACCCTGAATTCCCAGATAAGAATGTTAATAGTATAGACACCGTACCTAACAACTACGAGGAAATCCTCTATTTCAATGGAGCTTCAACCTCCCAAGGAGAAAGTGCTGCAGCCATTTTAACATGCCCCTCTAAAGAAATCCAACCCTTTTCCTACTAATTAATCTTTCCTTGTACCAATAATGTGGTGGAATACGAAGGTCTTCTCAAAGGTCTTCAAGTAGCATTGACTTTAGGAATCACACGTCTTGTAGTTCGAGGTGATTCACAATTAGTCATTAATCAAGTCACTAACATTTCTGCATGCAAAGCTCTCCATTTGCAACCTTATTGTGATTTGACCAAACATCTACTAAGATGACTAGTAGAAGTGGATATACAGCATGTCCCTAGGAGCGAAAACACTATGACTGATGCACTTGCTACACTAGCCTTAAACATGACACCCGAAATGTTCTATGCATTGCCTAGCTCTATAACAAGTTGTGCCGAACATATAATTAACACTCTTGACAAAATGCCTATAGCATCCGTTAGCACAACACACGCAATAGAATGGTATGATGACATAAAAGAGTACCTTCTATAAGGCAAACCTCCACAACATTTGACAAACGCTCAAAAATATGTCATGCAGAAACACTCTCCGCAATATGCGTTAATAGGAGACACCTTGTGTCACAAATCCTACGAAGGCATTCTACTGATGTGCGCTAGTAGCATTGATGGTCAAACAATTGTAGAATAGGTTCATGAAGGACTTTGTAGAGGGCACATTGCACCTAAAGCAATGGCAACAAAGATTAGGCACTTAGGCTACTACTAGCCACACATGGAGTACAATTACATCTCCAAGGTCAGAACATGTGACATTTGCCAAAGGCATGGTAATCTAATACATGTGCCACCTAACGAATTACAAACACAAATCACATGGCCATTCCAAAAATGGGGATTAGAAATAATTGGACGGATAACGCCATCATCCTCTACGGGACATAGCTTCATTATCAAAGCAACTGAATACTTCACAAAATGGGTAGAAGCTATTTCCCTTAGGAAGACCACTTCAAAACATATTTTCACTTTCATAATAGAAAATATTGTGACCCGTTTTGGTATTCCGATGACCATCGTTACTGACAATGGGCTGCAGTTCAATAGTGCAGATACTAAAAGATTCTGTGAAAGCCTAGGTATTAAACATGCATTCTCATCACCTTACTACCCATAGAGCAATGGTCAAGCAGAGGCTACAAAAAAAACTGTCATCATGGTGCTCAAAAAGATGTTGAATCAGAGTAAGAAATGATGGCACGAACAATTATTCTATGCATTGTGGGTGTACAGAACGACACATCGAACATCTACAGGTAAAACTCCATATAGTCTTATATACAGATCTGAAGCTATTTTACCTTTAGAGTTACAGGTTCCCTCATTGCGGATAGCTCTCTCAGGTCTCCTCGATGAAGGCCAAAGCAATGAATTACGCATTGTTGACCTCGACTCGATGCAGGAGAAACGTGTGCGAACGCTTGATTAGATCGAGTGGTACCAGAAATAATAGCGACAATGACACAAACACAACCTACATAAACGCTTGATTAAAGAAGGATATTTAGTCCTTAAGGCCATCTGTGAACATCTAGACAAATTCTCAACCAACTGGGAAGGGCCTTACTTAGTCACCAAGGTGTACAGTAATGGAGCATTCAAACTTACTAACATAGATGGGAACGAGTTTGCTAATCCCACAAATCATCTATACCTAAAATGGCACTATGTCTGATCAAACTAAGGTACGTAACAGTCCTAACATCATGACTTAAAACTGATACCACAGAACAGTCCTAGCATCATGACTTAAAACTAATACCACAAAATAGTCCTGGCATCATGACTTAAAACTAATACCACATAATGGTCCTGGGGATATGACTTGAAACTGGCACCATAGAAATATCCTGGAGTCATGACAATAAAATGACACCATAGAGCTCTGTTTGGTATGACACTAAACTACCACACTTGTCTACCATGACGTGAAACTAGCATCCAGAGTCCACTAAGACTATAAATTGGTTTGCCTCTTCACAATCCACTACGACTATAAACTAGCAACACACCATCTGTTACGTAGCTAAACTGGCACCGTCCAAAGGGTTATGATGTGAAACTAACCTGCAATAGTCCATTAAGACTATAAACTAGTGACATCATCAACGACTAGGCAAAATTTAAAAAGATGCATTGCTGCAATTGGCTGTACATGTTCCACCAAAATTTGCTGCATAATTTGTCTCATGGGCCTTGATAAAGTTGTTGTTGTTCATGATTCCATATGCTTTGAAATTGCACATGGTGACTCTATCTCCTTGGTTTTTTTCAAGTTTAAAGTGCTTAGTCAACCATTTCATTTGTGTTTTTCTTCTTTTCTTGGAGTTGTGTTTGCAGGATGACACACCTGAGGCGTTCGTGCATAGATGCACTTCATCATGACGACAAGGTATCACATTCTTCCTAACACTTGCAACTGGGTTAATCCATCCTTTCATAAGTACATTCCCCATTCCTAATACATTCTCCATTCCCTTTGTCCTATTTAATTACACTCCCTAGATACATTCTACTCCCCCAAAGCTCTTGATATATTGTTGCACACTGTAACTCTCTAAGTAGTTGCAATGCAAAACACAGTACACAGTACGTGATGCAAAATGCAAGCGCTCGAGCATGAGGACGACACTAAAAGCAAGCTCTTTCAAAAAAACCAAAGAGAATAAGAAAAGAAACCAAAAAAGAAAACAGCAAAAAGAAAACAAAAATAAAAAGAAAAGAAGAAACAAAGAAAAAGAAAAAGAACGAAAGGGTCAAAGACAAAAGTGCACAGAAAAGGTCTTCATGACCTTGTTGATGTCATAGACTAAGGACTATTGGCTATTCTCAATACAAGCCCCAGGTGAAAAGGCAATTGTCTTGGAAAATAGTTACACTCGTGTCTCAAAAAGACCACATTGCACATCGTCACGTGGCTTTGGCTATTTACAACAGGCCCCGTAAAAACTCTATAAGAGTCCTGTTTCTCCAAAGAACGCACCTCCTATGTCTTGGCTCCAAGTCTGCTAAAAATCGGCTATTGACAAGGACCAATGATATAGCTTGTTCACGTGAGAGCATTCCTATCTCACAATTCCAATAACAATCATAACCCTTGATCAACTCCTAACTTCCCCCGGTCACAACCAATCCCCCCTTGCATCTTGAACTACATTTCCCCAATCCCATGTACTTTTGAACACAGTGTGATGACGTCCAGCCAAGGGCTGGTGGATAATGCTTGGTACTTGGTTATTCATGGTGTTTTGCACTTCTTTGTCAACGCCTCTCAGGTGGATTCCCCCAGACGTCAACAAAGAGGGGCCAATGAAACACCACTAATTTCAGCCTAGCACTTTAAAACAAGAACAACCCAGAGCCCTTTTGGCTTCTAGGAAGCAAAATTTAACTAAGGCATGACACTGACGCTGGCTTTTCCTGGGCACTCACATTGTGGTCACACTAAGGTTATGCTAGTAGCGTGAGTGTAGCATGAGCAACTCTAGGAGCCTGAAACTGAGTCTAAATGGTTTGATTTCAAAGGTACAAGCCATCCTCAAGGGCCACTAATGTTAACTCCAAGCTCCATCATTTAGGGATTCAAATTTCAGCATCAAAAAGTGCAAATTTCCTCACTCACGTTGTCGCTCATGCTGAGGTCATGCTGCCAGTGTGAGTGCAATGTGAGAAACTTTCAAAACCCAAAACTAAGTCGAAACGATCTGATTTCCAACGTCCAAGTCATCCTTAGAGATCATCATTGAAAAAATTCAAACTTCAACCTCTAGAATTTCAGCTTTCAGGTCCAAAAATGGCAAATTTTTGCAGGTCACGCTGTGGTCATGCTGCACTCACGCTGGCAACATGAGTCCAGCGTGAGCTACCAAAAGTGGCTCAAAACGAGTCACTTTCAGTTTAGTTTTTTATTTTCAAATCACTCTTGAGGTCAAACACAATCAGGCAATTTTTTCACTTCAAGAATCAAACTTCAAAAATCAAAATTTTATGGACAATTTGTCATTTTAGCTCACTCATGCTAAGGTCACACTCAGGTCATGCTCGCAGTGTGAGTGTAGCATGAGTGTAGTGTGTGCACGTTGAGGACATGCTAAGACAAAATCAGCTCATGCTGGAAGTTCTAGTCAAGCGAAGACACCTCAAACAGCCACATAACCACTCAAATCGACATCCTGCAGTAGTTAATTCAGAGACCCAGAAGTTTCAAGTGAGCTAGAGTCAATTTCTCTTGTTGTACATTATCATTTTCATTGTAAATTTTCACCATTTATGACCTTCCCAAGCTCTTATGCTTTAAATTGTATCTGCTTCCATGGGTGTAAGCTAGCTTGAGTAAGCTGACACACACTGTAAGATACATTGCACCTAGTTAAAAATGTAGCTCGCCCACACACATCCAACTCACACACAACTGTCCATCAGACACGTGTCACTAGATCTATTTTCCTCTCATCTCTCAGCCATTGATTCCCCCCATGAATTCCACACCCGAGCCTAGCCAAACCCTATAAATACCCTATCCATTCACATAAACATGGTTGGCAATTTCGAAGGTTGATAGCTTAGGAAACTCAGACCAGCAATCCTTGGGCGCTCAGGCACACTTGACTCCTAGCATCTAAGCACTTCTGAAACACATCACATCACCTTGGGGCTTGGCGCTTGACTTTCCATCTACACGTGCAACTATGCTTTGACCAGTGCACATCTTTTCTAAGCAATACAATACAGTTAATTTTTCTAGCCATTATATTGTTTTCTCTGTTTTACGTTCATTTTCCATTTTGTTTACAATACCATTTCTACATACGTTTCTACTTACATTTCGTGTGCACTGTTTACGTTTCGAACATTAGTTACAATAACCCCAGTGCAAGCCATCATTTACACTTAGGGAAGTCCTTGGTTGATTTGTGTGCAGACCATCCAAGGCACTCTGCCTTTGTTTTCTTTTCCAGCTTGCCCTCAGGTGAAGGTAAGCTCAGCTGTGTCTGCCCGATGATCTTTCGATTTTTTCCCCTTCCAGCCTTACACCGATAATTTAGGTTAGTACACACATGAATAGGCATGCAACACTTACATGCAAAATACATTGCGCAAGACTATGATTCAAGCAACTATCATCCCACAAAAGTGCAACATCAAAGGGATTTTCAATAGGAGAGACACTATAAGTCCTTGAAGGGAAAATAGTCTAAGGATGCCCCCCACGTTTTAAGCGAAATTGAGGGTGATGAACCTGCCTCAGGTAGTCATCCACATAATGACATTCCTCACCTTATCTTTGGCCAAGGGGTTGTGTATCAGAACCTTCACTTTACTATTCACAATCCAAGTGCTAATACCAATGGACACAAAGTGTCCGAAAAAAGGAATAAAGACACATGACAAAGGTGAGCATTCTAATCACAATCATGATCGAGGCAAAGACCACCGAAGAGAAAGTAGTAGACACCATCATGGTGAAAATTCTCCTTCTTCTTCACCTTCATCATCTCCTTCACCCTCTCCTTCAATGTCCAGATGTAGCCATAGGGAAAAAGATCATGAGGATAAGGGCAAGCAAAGTGGAAATCACAGACGAGAAAACCAAGATGGAGAATGAGGGCACTCTAGGAAATCATGTCATAGAAGAAGGAAGAGTAGGGAACCGTGTAGGCACCATAAATGCTACAAATGAGATGATCATGATGAACCCCTACTCGCTACCAGAAGCATGCTAGACATAACAAAGGTCGTGAGAGTTCTAACAAGGCACCAAAAAGATATTAGGATCAAGAGGTTAGACATGAATAACATCCCACGATTTGAAGGGCGATAAAACACTGATCCTCAAAATCACTTACAAGCATTTCATGATGCATGTGCCTTTCAAAACATAGAAAATGAGTGGCAAAAACTTAACTTGTTCCCACAAACACTAATAAAAGAAGCTGAAAGCTGGTACCAGCCCTTAGAATTGAAATCCATTCATAGGTGGAGTACTATGTTAAAATTATTCAACGATAAGTACTAAACGTACTCCCAAGTGTCTAACCTGCGAAAGAAAATCCAAGGATGGAAACAAGGAAATCATGAACCCTTGGATGCTACCATGGGTCATTATTATGCACTATTACATCGTTGTCCTGGCCATGGTTATTCGCAGTGAGATCAACTATGCCATCTCATAGATGGGTTTAGGCATGAAATGAGAAGAACCCTTGGGAATTATGCCCAAGGAAGGTTATCTGAGCTTAGGTTTCATAAAATTCATAGACTACTGGAGCAAGTTGCTAAGGAAGAAAGTGAGCTACGAAAGAGAGAGTGTGTGAAATAATATAACCAAGATCCTTCCCTCCGAAAGAAGGGAGTAAGATTTTGTGAGGTTGAGGAAGTGTCTAACCTGCGAAAGCAAATCCAAGGATGGAAACCTTCCCTATCCAAAAGTTAGCATCAGAAGTATAGGTAGACCAAATGTGGGACTCCCGAGATAGTAGGCTCCAAACTGTTCTCAAAGTAGTAGAAGAGTCTAGAGAGCGAGGTAGTGATCGTGACAAAAGAAAAAACAGAGAAGCAAAAAATGCACGTAACAAGGGTAAAGGTAAAGTTGCTATTATTGAAGAGGTTGTGGACTTAGATATAGATGATGATAGTGGATGCAAGATCTATCAATACAACCATCCTAAGGGATGTTGCCTTATGATCTCACATTTGCAGGAGTCTGGGGTGTATGCACTTAATCTACGTTTAAACAAACGACAAACATCCCGATGGTTACCTTATCCCCAAGGTAACCCAAGGTAGTTCCACCAACCTTTAACGTATTATCCAAATAGAACTCCACCATAACCAATTAAGCAGCATCAACAGTGGTAGCACCCACAATCATGGGGAATGCCACCACCAAGGCAACAATATCCTTACCAGCAACCTGACCCATATGGATATTATGTGCAGCATCCAATCTCTCCACGTGACTGTTGGTCACGTTACTCCTCAACATCACTACCAAACCCATGAGTACTATAGGACTCCCTCTCCTAGGGGCAACATTTCACAAGTGTACCATCCTTCCAATCTGGCTACATCTCTCCCACAAATAGCTCCATTATCACCTACTCCAGCAATGCAAGGTGAACTCCCTGCTCAACGACAGTAACGCAATGCCACAAGCATTGTTAATCCTTAACCTACTATTAGTTTTGACAATCGTAAAAAGAAAAGATCTTTCTTTAGAACCAATAGTCCAACCAAGCCTTTGCAATCCCAAGTGACTGAGCCTTTGGACGCCTCTATATCAAGTCAAGCTTCAGAACCCCCTTCAAACTTAACACTACATTCAATGCATACGATCATGTTAACACATGCCATTACTGATTGGATCAAATTTGGCCACCTTTCTAGGAAATTCTCTAATCTTGGAAGTCCCCTAATATATCTACAAATCTCTAGGAATGAGCCATGCAAAGCTCTTTTGGATTCAAGTTCTGGTGTCAACCTAATATCCCAAGAAATGTATAAGGCCTAAAACCTACCCCCATTAAAAAAGAGCAATGTTTCTTTAGAGTTGCCTGACCAGTCCATCACAATTCCCTTGGGATTAGTGGAGGACATTATTACCATTGTTTGTGGATGGTCGTATCTAGCTGACTTCCTAGAGATTCAAATGAATAATAGTAAGGGGAACTTCCCAATCATAATGGGAAGGGAATGGCTAAGCACTATCGATGCACGCCTAGGTATCTATGATCTTTCCCTAGAAATATCTAAGGAAAATACTTTTAGAAAGATCAAGAAGAAGAAGGTTCCATGCATCACATACAGCGACACAGGGTGCAATTGCGTGCAAAGATCAAGGATTGTGCAAAGTTTAACATTGCCTACATGCAATCATTGTGCACAAATGATCAATATACAAAGGTGCCTATATGCAGCAACCACATGATAAGAAGACACCTAGTGGCTGATAGCTAATCAAGAAAGCAACTCACTTATATGCATGGAACTCACTGAGGGTTTGACTTGTGCTTACATAGATAGTATATATGCATTAGAGCAAGTCCACCACAAATGTCCCAGTCCTAACTTAGAAAACATCAACTAAGGGAAGTTGAAAATTCCTAAGAAATTTAAACAAGAGCCCTTAGAGCTAAAACCATTACCCACCGGTATGGAATACAAGTTCCTTAAGAATGGAAAACTAGTAATCATTAATGTAAGACTTACTCTGCAACAAAAAGAGAGTTTGCTAAAGGTAATAAAAAAGTGGTCAAAAGCCTTCACCTAGTCATATTTGGAGTTGACTGGAATAGATCCTAGGATATGCTAGCATAGGATTTACACTGACTCCTCCATGAAGCCTTGAAGACAACCACAGAGGCGATTGAACCCAAAGTTGAAGCAAGTAGTAAAAGAAGAAATTGAACATCTTCTAAAGGTTGGGTTCATATACCCCATTACTGATAGCGAATGGGTTAGCCCCTTAGTAATCGTGCCTAAAAAGGGAGACAAATGGGGGGTGTGCATAGATTCTAGGCTACTAAACATGGCAACATTCAAGGATCACTTTTCGTTGCCATTTGTTGACCAAGTCTTAGACACAATCGTAGAGCATCACTATTATAGTTTTCTAGATGGCTATAGCGGATACAACCAAATACAAATAGCCCTAGAAGACCAAGCCAAAACTACGTTCACCAGTCCTTGGAAAATGTTTGCATACAAACAAATGCCTTTTGGCTTGTGCAATGCCCCTGCAACGTTTCAACACTTATTTCTAAGCATATTCCAGCAGCTGATAGGAAATGGTGTGGAAGTCTTTATGGATGACTTCTCCACTTATGGAGCAAGCTTTGATCAAGCCTTGGACTGATTAGAGCAAGTGTTGAAAAGATGTGTAGAAACTAATTTGAGGCTCAACTGGCAAAAAATCCATTTGATGGTCCAAGAAGGCATAGTACTTGGCCATAAAATTTCAAATGCAAGGATAGAGGTAGACCCTAAGAAAATCAAAGTCATCCAAGGAGTCACCCGTCAACTGAAAACTGTCAAAGACATTTGGTCATTCTTTGGGCACACTAGCTACTATAGGAGATTCATAGAGAACTTTTTGAAGAATGCCATATCATTGGTAGAGCTAACGAAAAAGGACATACCCTTCGAGTGGCCCAAGAAATGCAAACTAGCTTTCCAAACTCTGAAACAGAAGTTGGTAGAAACACCCATTCTACAAGCTCTTAATGAGTCCAAATCGATCCATGTTATGACTGATGCGTCCAACTATGCCTTAGGAGCTATGCTTACACAGTTAGATGACCAAAAACGCCCTTATTACATCCACTATGCAAGTAAAAGTATAGCTGATGCACAACTTAACTACACTACTACAGAAAAAGAATTAATGGTTGTAGTATTTGCACTAAAAAAAATTTAGACACTATGTATTGGGGTACAAAGTATTCATACACACAGATCATAATGCAATATGGTTCCTCATGAATAAGCCAATGGTAAGCCCCTGTATTATACAATGGCTGGTAATCCTACAAGAGTTTGATTTAACGATGATCGATCATAAAGGCACCAAGAACGTAGTTGCTAATCATTTATCTCAGTTGCACTAGGACAGACAAGAGGATGAGTATCCAATTTCAGATCATTTCCCTGATGAGTTCCTCTTTGTTGGTGTAGTGAATAACCAATCACCCATGGAGACAAACTAGTACAGTAGCATTCTTACCTATCTCCTTACCAAAAAAACACCACAAGAGCTAGACCTTAAGAAGAAACAACAGTTTCTTCACAGAGCCAAGTACTTTATGGAGATCAATGAACAACTTTACAAAGTATGTCCTGATGGCTTGGTTCGATGGTGTGTTCCCGATAGAGATTAACTAAGAGCTCTTCAAGATGCTCATGAGGGCCCTTGTGGGGGTCATTATGCTGGGAGATGAACGACCATCAAGATCCTTCTTGTAGGGTATTATTGGCCTACCTTGTTTCGAAACACCCATCAATTCATCCAATCTTATAAAGATTGTCAATGTGATGGGGGAATGACTGCTAGAATGGAGGCTCTGCAACAATGGATTTAACTGTTAGAACCCTTTGACATTTGGGGAACTGATTTCATGGGGCCCATTACACCAATGTCCAATGGAAAAGCTTATTTTATAGTTTCCGTAGACTACTTAATAAAATGGGTTGAAGCAGCTCCCGTTAAAGATTGCACATCATCTACAGTTGCACAATCTGTTCAACAACAAGTCGTCAATAGGTTTGGTGTGCCGTGTGCACTTATCTCAAACAATGAAACACACTTCACAGGTGCAACGTTTTGGAAGTTAATGCAATGCTTAGAAGTTGAGCACAAATTAACTACACCATATTGTTGGCGACCGTTTGGGACGCAACCGCCAACGAGTGTCCTCGAACAGGATTTAGGTGCCTGCTGGTCTCTGGCAACACCAAGGCCCAGATACCTCCAAATAACTCAGTAGTTAATGTGAGTATGTGTGTGTGCTGTTGCGGCGTGCGGTTGTGTGCAATGTAACGATTGCGTGTGTGTGAAATACAAATGACTTACTTTAAGAGATTCAGCCAACTTTATCAAGTACTGTGAGTTATTGAGAGTTTCCTATTTTGTTCAAACTACCTAGTCTATGCGGTCCCTATAATACCTGCTTGTAACAAGTAAAATTTTGCATAAACATTTGAGCACAACTCCGCAAATCTACTCCTAATTTTCCCCAGAGAGAGAT
>MNCI01021413.1:38597-86299 GCA_015680685.1 Gnetum montanum
CACTTTATTACAGAAAAAGTAACTAGAGCTACTCTATCATAAGCTAGAGAGATATCTACAATTGATACACCATTTTCTTTTGACTCTAGATAAACCCTCATGCCAACATTCCCAATTGCAATGTCATTATCCCTTGATTTTCAAAACATTCAATTCAGCAACATTTTCATTTCTATTCCAACTTCATGGTTAATTAACTGTTGCAGAATTCTTTACAAGAAAGAACATAATCCTCCTTGAACAATTTCAGTTCATTAGGATTCTGTACCTCACCATTTGCAAATAAGTCCACCTGTTCCATGAAATGGTAAAAATGTGCCAACACATATCACCCCCAAGAAAATGGTCAAGCCGAGGTCACCAACAGGGAAATTACTAAGATATTAACCAAAACCATTAGCAAGTATAGGTGAGATTGGAGCACTAAACTGAATGATGCTCTCTGGGAATACCGCTCCACATGGAAACTTCCTATAGGCTACTCTCCATATGAGTTAGTGTATGGAAAACTTCCAATGCTCCCTATCCAAACTAAACTCCGTACACTAGCCACAACATGTGGCCTCAACCTTGACCTTGATCTAGCACAAAAACAAAGGTTGATGACTCTTAACTTGCTAGATGAGAACTGACTAGTTGCCCCATCATCTAATGAGTTGCACAAGGCATTCAATAAACAATGTAATGACCTAAAAGTTAGGAGAGTTAAGTACCAGCCAGGAGATAAGGTTCTCTACTGGAACCCCACACGTGTCACAACATACCAAATTTCAAGCACTATGGGAAGGACCTTACATTATCTATGCAACTTTCCCTTCAGGAGCCATGACCATATATAAACTTGAGAGCCCAGATAAAAGACTGTTAGTCAACGTGCAACAAACAAAACCTTTCCTTGAGTTTAGGATAGCCATAACATATGTTATCTCTGTAGGTGGGCAACCTTGCTCATTATTTTGAATCTCCTCCTTCCAACTCATTCATGGGGGAGATGGCCACCTCTACTAATCATTGAAGGCCCTCAACTCTTTCTAAATTTTTGTTTTACACATTTTTGTTTTGCACATTTCTTTAATCTTTCTTTTTTTTTTTACATCATCGTTCATATTTTTACCATTTCTTTGTGTGATTACTTTATTTTGTTTTGTTCATCAACCAATCATTTTTCATGATGGTGGCATGAATAATATCATATTGATTGCTAATGTTTGGATTTTACCTTTGAAGTATGATGTTGACATTAAGGTATGGTTCTTTTGATTAAACAGGCAATGAGTCTGCGTTGTTCATACATCCATAAAATCCTATGGTCTCCCTTGGCTTGGAATTATATAGTCCCTTTCTCTAATAAAACTGTTAATGAATTGGTGGCTGGGTATTTCTCAAACTAAGGAGGGACTCAAGGGATGAAAAGGGTATGACTTCAAAGGGATTCAATGCATTTGTGCTGGCTATTCTCTTGAGTGCTTGGATGCTTTTTTCCTTGGGTTTTCCACCATTCTGACCATTCATCAAATCATCAAAAGTTGAGTACATAAAAATAAGTCTTTGCATGGTGTGGTTCTCATGCAAAAAACCCAAAAAAAAATAGTGAGAATTCAAAGCACATCCCTTAGAAGAAATAATGAACTTGGGCTACACGCACTGGTTATGGCACTGGAAAGACATGTTACCCATGCCTAAAGGTTCCCTCTAACTAAGACCCTTTCTTGCTTCTTGGTTCTCCATCTTGCTCTCCGCGGAATGGTGGTGACTTTTTGTAGAGGCATTCTTGTTGCTTCAAGAGGATAGGTTGGTCAAATGTGTGGATGCGAGGTCACTGAATGTGGTTTGTTAAGCCTGGATTTGGAATGAGTTCTACTCAATCACATTAATCATAAAATACACAAGGGACTTTACACAACCTTGTTCTTGAGTTTCCATTCCATCCTCTCCTCTCCACCTTTCTTTTCCATTTTTCACCTCATTGCTAATTTTATCATTAGTTTGTATCTTGGTTGATGCATTGCTCTTCCTTGGTAGGTTCTTGTGGGGGAAGTTTTTAACTCTTGCTTCCAAATGACATTCTTAGAGCCTACAGACTCTTTGGTTTTTGGATCTGTCAGGGCATCAAGGGCATGAGCTTGCTTTGGGGAGGATCCACTAACATTCCTTTTTGGTGCATTTGTTAACTTCTTTCCCTTAAAAATTTCCTACAATCAAAAATTTTTTGTTTCATCCCCATCCATGACATCCATTTTATTGGTGTTGTCGTTGTTACTTTTTCTCCATCTTTCTTATTCCTTGTCTTTTTTCATCCTATTTCTACCAGAGGTTTGCTCTTAGTCATGGGGGCCCAAGCACAAATTTTTCAATTTTTCCTAACCCCTACACCTTAAGTAGTCACCAATGTTAAAACTCCAGAATCAATATCTTCCATAACCATAACTCAGCCAATGCACTTTACATCAAGACAAAGCATCAACTGCATTGTGATTTATCTACCCTCGCTCATTTGTGACTATGTTGTGTGTCTAGATGGCGATCATACAACAATGGACTGGGCCTGAAGGAAACACTCAAGATGGACCAGAACTGGAACACTTATGAAAGGAGCAAGATTGGTGATGTGGCTATGGATAAACAATGGAAGGCACAATCTTGGCATCAGTAGCAACATGTCTTCTTTTTTCTCTCTCTCCTTCTCTTCCAGCTGCCAAATAAGGCTAGATGTCATTTATGTATAGTGTTCACTTTTCTAGTCATAAACACTAATGTTGTCATGTATTGTATTGTTGATCCGTTCACCAGGCACGTTGAGTCTGTCACCCTGTTCCACCGTCAATGGTCATTCAGTCAATAATCCCATACCTTCCCAATATTTTGTAAGGAACTCAAGGATGAGTTTTCATTCAGTCATGGGAGTATGATGAATTGCGATATCACGTCCGCAATATCGAATCAACCATGCAATGTCGAATACCTGATATCGCAGCCTACCTCCTTGCCTATAAATAAGAGGTGATGCCCTTGGTTTCCACATTAGAAGTTAGTCCCTTAGCCAAACTCTTGCCAATTTTTCCTTCCAAATTAGAATTATTTCTGCGTGCCCACAATAGGAGTCATAGAGTGAACGGATCTTTATTCGAGCATTATGTACCTAAGCACACTTTGTGTACAGCAATAAAGACAAACTTTATGATAAACCTTCCAGCATACAGAATAGATTAATTAGTGTTAATTATTATTTAATGTTTTTCTAGTTAAATATTATTTAATGCTTTCCTAGTTAATTAATGATTTCTCTCACCCTACAACTCTCTCAGTTAAATACACTTAGTACAACTGCTTCGAGCATGCGTGTAGTGCTTGGTAACCCAGTAACAATTAGCGTTTGGTAATCCCAGCAGCGCTGCACTAGTTCAGGATGTGTACGGCAAGTGGGAACAGATATTGGTGTTAGAAGTACTTAGAACTTAGTTAATGAGTAGTTAAATTAGACTAGTTACTTAGCTATCTCTTCCCCCCCTCCTTACTAGCGTAGGATATAAAACACATAAAAGCCATAAAAATCATATGCATCAAACTTACTTAATCATACAACCATGACATACAAGTAAGTTTGGGAAGACAACGATTAACCAACCCATTATTGTTATAATAGGGTGCATAGGCACTTAGTCTTCGGAATTCAACTGAACCGTGCATGTAACGACAGAACACGTCGGCAGCTGGAAATACCGACCGAGGTTTCTTGTATACAGTTTTAACCATAGATCCGCGCGAGGGCTATGCTGGAAAAAGAGAATCCGCGACGCCCTGAACGGTCTTGTCGATCAGACAAGGACTTACGGGTCAGTAAAACGATGGAGATTACGGATCTTTACGTGTTGCGATTTGATTCGAGGGATCGTGAAACGGGAGGAAAACGATGTGGATGGATCGCTACAATGATAATGTCAAACACGCTGAAGAGATGCCAATCAGGAGAGAAACGCGTGATTTTCAAAGATCTACGTTTCGATTTCTGAAAGAATGTATGATTTGTATGTCACATTACAATGAGAGAAACCCCCGATAACTTGATGTAAAAATGAGCACGAAACAACAAGGAAACTGTCCAAACAAAAGTCTAATCTACCTCGTAGGCCAAAGCTGGGATGCAAGGATGGTCAAGCTCTGAGGTCTGCCGATCAACTGTTTTTGACCGGTAGAGTCTGCAAACTGGGCGAGACGATCTCACAATCCCTGTTCTGCTTCTTTGCTTCGAGTAGGTTCTGCTCAGGGCAGCAATCGCTAAAGGAGAAAGTCGTATCTTCCCCAAAGGAATGATCTCTCTTGTTGCTAACGCTCAAGCGCACTATGCTCTGTTCTTGCTGAAGGATGGTGCTGTCGGCAGTCGCCAAAAAGTTGCCCTTTGTTTCTCTGCTCAAGGTGATAAGTGCTTCCTTGCTCAGAAAATGCTCTTGCCCTTTTGATTTCCTGCCCACAACAATGATAAATGCTCTGGTGCTCAAAAAAATGCCTCTGCTTCTCTGATTCGCCAACCCTTGTATCTTTGTCAACTGAGGTATTTATAGGCCACGACGCTCCGTGGAAAAGGCACAACCCTGATGACGTGGGTCCCGAGTATTTCGGGTTCCATTAACATGACCATTTTAAGTCAGACTGTGACTACGCACAACATGCTCGTTTGCGTGTTGTGCGTGTGAAGAGTAGGTACATGTTGAGTGTGTTTCAGTTGCTTTCAGGCTATATTACACTCATTCACGTTGTGTTGCGTGTATGAGCGTAATCCGGTATAAAAACAACAGGCTCAAAATTGTCTTACGCTCACTACGCAGTCGCGCATAACGAAGCATAAAACAATTTTTAGTTTACGCTTACTACGCAGCCGCGCGTAACGAAGCGTAAAACAATGTTTAGTTTACGCTTACTACGCAGCTACGCGTAACGAAGCGTAAATAATGTCTAGCCTTAGTGATGGAATACGCAATGATAATGTCTAGCGTAACGAGCGTAAAGACAAGTTATTCATGCGCCACGAGAAAAAGTGTCAAACTGTTGTGCTTCTCTAGACTCTGCCTTCGACTATTTTGGAGCTTATTACGCTCATTACGCTACCGCGCGTAATAGAGCGTAAACTTGTCCTTGAACAAAGCTGATGCACGCTCTCGCTTGAATTGTGAATCTTTGCCTGAGGCCGACTCGTAATTTTCATGGTGTTTCAATGGCCCTTCTTTGTTGACGGTTAGAGGGCTTGCCCGAGAGACGTCGACAAAGAATGCGAAACACCAAATTGGTAGAAGCGAGAACAGCGTCTATCCTTGGCTACTCAAGTGTTGCCCTGTCAACATGGAAGAGCAAAGCCGAGAGGTATGGGAGATAGAGGGATATAGCTGGAAACAGGTTCAGGGAACATGAAAAATGAATTATGATGGTAGGGGCATGAAATACGCTCGTACGCATGGAAATGTATGCTTATTTATGTCAACAGGAATGCTTTCAGACGAGCGTAGCGCATCAATCTGAGATTTCTCTGTTACAGATTGTAGCAGGAATGCTTGCAGAAGGAGCGTTGCGCATCACTTTTTGCGATATCTCTACTACAATATATGACTGCGTATGGATTAGATTACCGTGCAAGTATGAAAGATGGTTGTTTGCGTATATAGCTAGTACATACAGGGAGCGTATGATTGGGATGAAATGCAATGAGATAAGGGCTAAGTGTGAGGGTTCAAGAGGGATAGGCATGCAGTTCCCAATGGACGGGCAAACTTGAGCAGCCACCTCAAGACGTTGTTGTCCTTCACCGCTCAGATGAATGCATCTTTGAATGATGTTTGCGTGACAAGTAGCCTGCAACCATGAAAGAAGAAACAGAGAGCACCATTGCTCTGGTGCGAGCAGGAGGCGAGGTTGTTGAAACAAACGTTGTTTGATGTTGAGATAAAGCGATCGGGCTATAGAGAAGGAGCCGAGGCATGCGGGCAGAGCCGCCAATCCTGACGATTGGCCCAGCATATCTTCGCCAAAAGGCATCAGACGCAGTGCACCTAACTGGTTGCATAAGGAACCAGCTAGATGAATTTGCGAAGCCGGCGTCCGATAGCGATGATTGGCAGAGATTCCCGAGGCCGTTGTCGACGAGGATTTTGTCGGGGCTCTGACTGGCGAGACTAAACTCTCAGAGGTGCTACCACTGCGGCGGGCGCGACGGTGGCATCTCCGAGGGATCAGTAAGATGCCTCTTAGCTTATCCGAGGAATCAGTAGGATGCTGGTGGGGTGGCGACGTTGTACAGAGATCATCACGCTCACTTGATTTATATGGTAGCAGTCTGTAAGTCCCAGTTTTAAGTCCTAGTAGACTGCCGTTATTGGTTTTAAGTCTCAACAGACCATGGTCCCAGTTTGAAGTCCAGGCAGACCGAGAAGTGCTAGTTTTACGTTGTAGTGGACAGTGTTTGGGCTGGTTTATGGTCTCAGTGGACCGTGCTGTGGATGTCAGTTTTGCATCATGACCTAGGGATAGATCTGTGTTGGTTTTACGTCTCAGCAGACGGCTACTTACCCGTGCCAGTTTAGCGTCGTGGCGGACGCGTGCAAAAGATGCCAGTTTTTTGTCTTGGCGGACCTGTACAACATTGCCAGTTTTTCGTCGTAGTGGACGGTTACAACTTGCCAGTTTAGCGTCATGACGGACGCGTGCAAGGCATGCCAGTTTTACGTCGTAGCGGACGACCGGTGCCAGTTTTACGTCGTAGCGGACGATCAGTGCCAGTTTAACGTCATAGCGGACGCATACTGTCATACCTGATTACTAGCGCTGTAGATATTGCTAAATGTAATACCGCTTCAGATATACATGGTTCACAGGGTTCGGTAGTTCATTGCCGTTGATGTCTGCTAGTTTGAAAGCTCCGTTGCTATATGCGTTGACCACCGAGAAAGGACCTTCCCAATTGGTCGAGAATTTGCCTGCCGGCTCGCGCACGGCTTTGAGGACTAGGTCCCCTTGCTTGATCAGACGCTGCTGAAGGTTGTGATGATGCTTCTGTCTCTGTTTATCTTGATATTTCTCAATAGTATCAAGAGCCTATATCTGCTTCTCTTCTACTGAATCCAAATCCATTATCCGAGCCTCGGTGTGTTGAGCCTTATTTATAATGGTGGAGAGGACCATTCTCAGAGAAGGAATTTGCAATTCGAGAGGTAGCACTGCTTCAGATCCGTAAATCAGGCTATAGGGTGTAGCTTGTCGGTTAATCTCGAGATGAATCGGCGTATGAACTACAAGCGTCCCTGTAACCCGCGTAATTGCTTGAGGTCTATCGGAGGCGTTAACTCGACAATGGCTTTGACCTTATCAGGGTCAACTCGTATGCCGGTTTCCGATACCACAAACCCCAACATGCGTCCGGTTTTGACTCCGAATACGCGCTTCTTCGGGTTAAGCCGGAGCTCATATTTGGAGCATCTTTTAAGGACTAACTCCAGATCCCCTGAAAGATCCTCAGACTTTAAAGACTTCACAGCTATATCGTCTACATAATCATTCAGCCTCTCTAAGAGATAGTCGCTAAAGATGTACGTCATGGCTCGCTGATACGTGGCTCCGGCGTTCTTCAGACCAAATGGCATCATAGTATAACAAAAGGTACCCCAGGGTGTCATGAATGTCGTAGTTAATTGATGTTCTGGGTTTATGCGAATCTGGTTATAGCCAGAGAAGCCATCCATGAATGATAGGAGTGCATGTCCAGCTGTTGTATCGACTAGTTGATCGATAGTCGGGAGCGGGAAATTATCTTTGATTGTGGCCTTGTTCAAATCCCAGAAGTCTATGCAAATGCGTATACTCCCGGTCTTCTTTGGTACGACCACAATGTTAGATACCCAGTCTGAGTAATCGACTGCACAAATGAAACCAGCCTGGTATAGCTTGGTGATTTCATCACGCATGGCTAGCGCGATCTCTGGCTTGATTTTGTGTGCTTTCTGCCTAACTGCTTTAATCAGTGGGTCTAAGATGATGTTATGTTGGATTAGCCTGGGATCTAGTCCAGGCATATCCTTGTATGACCATGCGAAGACAGTGATGTTGTCTTGCAGGACCTGTGTTACGACATCGTGCGTTTCTCATTCTAACAAGGAACTGACTTTAAGCATTTTAGCTTCGCCCCTGTGCGTAACGATAGAGACCTCATCAAGGGGGTCTTCGGTTATGTCCCCAGCTTCCAGGTCTAGCGTGCGTGTCAACTGTTCTGGCCATTCCGGGGACATCTCCGACGCAACTATAGTTACGTCTTCTAAGGGGAGATTAACATCTATAAACGCGGGATCAACTTGCCTAACTACCTTTCCGTATGGGCCAGTCAGGGTTAAAGGTGTTGATAGTGTTGCATCCATTTGTTTGTCCTGCAAAACCACAAAGTGCGTAAATGGTTAGAAAGAAGATGACATGATGACTAGTAAACGTGGAAAGCGAACAGAATTTTGAATTTTGTAATGAAGTTTTAATCAATGCTACCCGATTACGAGGCGATAAGATGTGGTAGTTTAACGTCATTTCGGACAGCGGTGCGTGCGATATCAACCGCATTAATATCTTGATTTTCGGGTTTCGTTTCAGGAAAGTCCAGCTGAAATCGGATATCAAGTCAGTGATTCTTGCATACAAATAGACGGCATTTCAGTTAGAACGGACTGTTGGCTATTGTGAGTTCAAATTCACAGGTATTTTCTAGCAAGAGCAAGAAGAGCAGAAGATTTGAAGGTGCAAAGCTGTGCAAGTGTCGAAGCTGTGATAATGGCGCCTAAGATGAAGAGGAAGAACACTAAATTGGCTAAAATCGACGAGGTACAAGAGAACCTGGAGCGTGTTCAACAGGCCTTGGTCGAAGTGCGTGACCCGACACCTTTGAACCGATAGGTCATTCTTTGCATACTCGTTCTATTTCAGCGTTTGTGCTATACAGCGTTATTTGTGTAAATGAGGGTTTTGGGTTATGGACCTTGCGTTACAGCGAGGGTTTGGCATGGTTGCGTTTATCACCGTTGTCAGAGACTGACCTTGCGCTGTTGCAAGGGTTTGGGCGATTTCCACAGATGGCTAAGCATGATGTGTAGTGTTTCTGTATTAATAATGCAACTATAAATCTAGGCGTTGATTTATGTAGCGTGTTTTCTGTACAGTGTCGTGCTGAAGCCTATTCTGATTGTGTTAGACATCATTGGGGTTTTGTGTTGGGTAAACTCCATCGTCCCCAATGTCCCTCCTCCGCACACGCGAGTGCAGGGGAAGGCCATCTGGTTCCGAAAGGGGGCGCTGGAGTTTCTGCAGTTCTTACTGCGCAACTTCAGCATCATTGTGTGGTCTAATGTAACCGGCGATGTTGCCGATGCCATTTTAGAACACCTGCTGGTGGGGTCTGCAGAGGGGATTCTGGCTTACTTGACAGACGGGGCCATCGATACGGGTCATCCTGAAGACCAAGCGCTCAGCACCCGAGGCCTGAGGAATTTACGTTGGATCTGGGAAATGGCCCATTTCAGTTGTTATCATGCATATAACATGCTATTCGTGGCTCGCCATGTTTCAACCTACTTCCAGAACCCGCAAGGCACGGTGTACTACGCGGGCGGGTAAGTCGATTCTGCCAAATGTATTGTCTTTGTTACTATTATAATGTTTGTTACCGATGTGAAGTGTAGGAGAAGTCTATGTGCAAAGTGTAAGTTAAGCCTACGCTGTATGGTACAGGTTTTTCATTCATGATAACAGGTTAATCGAAGATGGTGATGTGTTGGCCTGGGCCGAAACGGCAATAATGGCGTTTACCGCAACTAACAACGTGCGTGCCGGTGTTATAGGGCAAATTGGCCATGAGATGCGTGAGTATCACACCCGCTACGAGCGCCCTTTTAAGAATTGCCAGGAACTCAGGTGGCTGCACGATGACTGGACCTTAGATTCGCCCCTTACGGTTGAGGACGTGCAGAGGGACCTACCGCCATTCCCTTTGCCCTTCGGACCTGGTAAGGTCGCTGCGTGTTCTAATGTTATGCGTGTAGTTGTGAGTCGTGGACATTACATAAAGCATTTTTATTTGACTTGTGTTTTATATTTTTCAGTCAGGGAATCCAAGGAGATTACCCTTACGATTTCTGACCGCGAGGCGAGGGATGTCCTCTTCCGTTATGACGATATTAAGGACGCACAGCGTTGGCTCGGTCACTCGGCGGCCCCAGTCGCGGTGACCGCCAAGATCCGGGCAGTAGGGCTAATGCACTTGTTTTTGGCTGCGACCCCTGATGTTCCCGCCAGTGAAATGATAGCTTTGGTCGACTCCTTCAGCGAGAAGGCGGAGCGTTTTTGCACGCGCGTGCATAACGTGCACGTAAGTTTCGATATCGACGCTCTTCGCGGACCTGTTTGGCGTCCCCTCGAACGGCCTTCCTGTAAAGGTGAAGACCAAGAGGAGCCCTAGATTCCAGGAGTTTCTGAAGGAGTGGGTGAGGATCCCAAAAGAGACCAAAGGGTTTCCTTGTGACAAATTCGAGATGGGCGTTGCCAAGACACTGTATTCCCTTTTTCAGGCCCGGACTTTCCCCAAAACCCTCTCGCAGGCGAAGTTCTTTTCTGTAGAATAGACCCACATTACGCGAGAGGTTCTGGAGGAGGGAACCCGGTTCGATTGGGCAAGCCATTTGGCCAAGGGGCTGCGCAACGAAATGGTCAAGCTTCGCAAGAAGCTTGAGTCCCGCTTTAATGTGCATTACGCCTTTTTCATAGCTTGCCTCCGGCGGTTTGCTGAGTTTCTGGTCATCCAGAGAAATGGGGTCTGGGGACAGCAAGACCAAGACCAACTGTCCAGGCCTTGGATTGCCCACATTCTCAGCACTACCCGTGGGCAGGATCCGCCGAAAGGAATCGGGGAGTCGTTGTCTGTAACGACTAAAGGCTTGGCGGTGCCCCAAGTGCGAGGTCTCGACAGTCTGGGCGGGATAATGCCTACCTACACTGGCGACGCCTCGCGAGGGAAGCGCGTGGCGAAAGAGATTGTGGAACCTGCAGCTCGGTGCAAGAGGCTCCGTCTAGCCGAGGCCCCTGGGGGTAATGCAAGCCAAACTGTTGCGGTCAAGGTTCAGTGGAATAAGCTTCCGCCTAGTAAGTGTGAAAGGATTGTTGTACGCAATGTTTTATTTAGATAGTCTGGCATTATATGCTAACGTGCGGCGGTGTAAACAGTAAAAATGACAATGCAATTGACCCCTAAGACAGGGGCGATGATAGTAAGCTGTGGGGAGGGGGCCTCAATTTTGGAAGAAGAGGCCCCAGCTGTAAATGTGAGCCGTGTGCAGGTTCCAGTGCTTGAGGAGGCCCCAGCTACCGGAACCAGCGACGCACAGACTCCAGTGCGTGAAAGGGAAAGGGATACGAAAGACGTTGATGAAATCGCCACTGTCCCCGGCAGGGGTAATGAGTGCGTTAGCGTATTTGCAGGACCTTGTTAATAGATGGAGTGTCTAACCAAATTACGCTACAGGGGAAGAAGATGCCTCTACGTCTGCAGCTGTGAGCAAAATGTGGAGAGACTTCCCCGACAAATTTGCCTTCATGGAAGGCGTCGTTAATGACATGATCGAGCGTTTGGAGCGTGTCGAACCTGGCGCTGGTATGTTATAGCCGCGATGAGTTTATGGCATAATGTTTTAGTAATGTGTCATCCATATTGATGTTTTTTTCTGTCAGGAGCTCATCTTCGATGGGATCCCGCGGAGCCCATTGATTTGGACATAGCAGAACCCCCATCTAATGGGGCAGTCGTGCCACGCCACATTTATGAGGAAATGCGTAAATGTGCGTTACGCTCGACGCGCTCCGTATGGAAAAGTAGGGGCGTTAATGAAAGCCTATGGAAAAGGCTGCAGCAGTCGGAGCAGAAGGTTGAGTCCTTGACCAAAGAAGTCGAAGACCTAAGGGGACGGTACGAATTCCTACAGGCTCGAGTGACGGGGGATGATGACTAGTGTACCACTGTTGTCGATCACTCCCGTTATTGGACAGCCATCAAGAATAGCGTACAGACCAGTCGGGCGTTAGTAAAGAAGAGGATGCAAATTGAACTCCTAGCTCAAAAAAGCTGGGACTGGAGGGACTACTGCGCCAGCGTACAGGAATGGGGGCAGAAAGAGAAGGACCACAAGCACCTATATAAAAGGGAAAGCGCCGCTTATCGAAAACACTACTGCTATTCTGCCATCAAAGCTCAATCCCTGGAGGTTTTCGTGGATACCATCGGAGCGTCCGAAGCTTTCAAGAAGTTTGAAGAGCAGGTGACCATAACTGCGTCCTCGGAGAGGGCAATGGTTTTCCCTGGGGATCAGGCTACAATCCCTACCTTCTTCCCGGATCCACCCCGCTGGAGTAGCGTGGAGAAGGGGAAGGTGAAAGCTGGAGTTGCTTTGGGCGAAGATGTGTGGCCAAACCTGACGGAGGACGAGATTATGCAGCGCCTGTGGGCTGGCCTAGACAAGCTTCCCTTCGTTACGGAAGTTTGGCCGTCGCGAGTAAATTTATGTATGACTTAGTCGGAGAGTTCTCTGGCTTGTGTTGTCTATTCTAATTTTTTTTTTATGTTATTTGGGTTTAGGTACCGGAAGAAGATAGGGAAAATACGCTAGCTGAGGGGTCGGGAGAGGAAACAGAGGAAGCAGAGGAGGAATGCAACGATGAAGAGCGTTCTCCTGTGAAGCCAGTGCCGGAACAAGAGCCTCATGAAGGGGCAATCTTTCGTGAAGGCATAATTCCCAGAAATGATGGCCCACTGGAGGACAACTTTTTGGGGCTAGATCCGGAGTTAAGGGATACCGGTGACAGTGGTAGCAGAGGGAATGCGTAATTATTATTTACGCAAAATTTTATTGATGCAAGGTCAGGTATTATTCTGAATGACTGTTGACGAATTGTTATAAAGTCTAATGGATATTTGAAATGTTAATTAGTTTGTTGTTTAACTGTTTATGCTTTTGGCTGCATCAACGTGAAAATATATGTTAAGGATTCTGTCTAAGTGATACTGATGGGACGTAATAACTAGTTTAAAGCGGTTGCGGGCCCGTTGCGTATTCCAGCGTAAATGGTTATAGCATGCAATACTGCGTTACTAGTTTAAGGCCATTGCGGGCCTGTTGCGTATTGTATAGCAAGCGTAGATAATGATAGTAGATAACTTTGGATAACTAGTTTAAGGCCGTTGCGGGCCGACTGCGTAACTACGTACAACGGTATGAATAGGTTGATTTTGTATAACTAGTTTAAGGCCGTTGCGGGCCGTCCGCGTAAATTGTAACAAAAATGTAATCCTGTATAAATGCGTGGAGCGATACGAAAGCGTAACTAATGCGGGTACGATAAAACATGCAAAAAATGCAAAGCGTAAACACGGAAAGTAAATATAGCCTAAAAGTATGTTGAAACAAAAGAAGCTGTTAAATGGGGAGGGCGCTAACTTACAAGAGAATGGTGGTGTACGCAGAAGACCATTGTTCAACCGTCGATACGCAATTGTCTTTTAATGGCCTTTACGTTGAGCGCTGCGTAAGGGCGAGGAGGCTTGTGATTTGACTCCTCTACACTGTCATCCGAAAATGGCAGGTCAGCCCAGGCTAGACCGTCGTCATTGTTGTCAGTTTGTTTGGGGACTTGGAGATGGGACTGACCGTCAGTTGTTTCAATCTCCGAACCCCGTTCTTCTTCAATGTTATTGACAGTCCTGGGGGTGACCTCGTCGCTGCGTATGATGACCTCCCCCCCGGCGTAGGGCAGGTGTATCTCTTGGTGTATTGGCGACGAAACTGCCCTCAGCTGGGCTAACCATGACCTCCCTAAGATCAAGTTGAAACCAGGCATCTCCTCGACGACTAAGAATGTGGCTTCGGTTGGGAATTGATCCCCCGCCACAAACTCAATACGCACCGTTCCCTTGACTTGAACCCGTACTCCGTTGAACGATTTTACGCAGGCTGTTGTCATGGGAGTGATCTGGTCGACCAAGCCCAGCCTATCCACTATGGAATAAGGAACGACGTTAGCAGCTGCGCCATCATCCACATGCACCCTCCGGATCCGGTACTGGCCGACCTGAATGGTAATGAACATAGGCTCAGTCGTTACCCGACCTTTCTCAGGGTCGTCTTTGACGGACTCGTCAAGAAAGGTCAGCGAGGTAGGCTTGGGTTGTTCAGCTTCTGAAGGAAACCTGACAGCGTGTATCGCTTCCTCTTCTGCTGGTAGGTTGCCATCCACTGATATGGATGTCAGCATGCGTACCATAGCATCATGGTGTTCTCGAGACGTCATCAGTAAGTCATACAGGCTCAGCGTTGTGTTCTTTTGCTTAAGAGCTTGTTTGACCTGCGTGAATGCATCAAGGAGGTCCTTCTCTCAGGCGAGTTGTTTATCCCCCTTGTCCTCCTCCATTCAGCCCAAGAGATGGATCTCTTGAGGCGGAGCAGTGTCAGTGGGAGGGTTGTTCTTTTTCCTGCCAAGAGAAGGTGGCTGCGTTTCTGTACCTTTAGCCTGCTTCTGGGGCATAGACAAAGGCACAGAGGCCAGGGGCCTAGGTTTAGGGAAGCCGAGCGTAAGGTGGTCTTTTGTTGCGTTAACTGTAGTGTTCTCCTCCTTTCGCTTGGGAGGCGATGACTGGTTGTTTTGACTGGAGGTCTGCCCCTGCGCGAGAGGAGCAGGCCGTGGTTCTGGCGCCCTAATAATGAAGGGCGTTCTAGGCGTGGGCGCGGACGGAGCTGCGACTTGACTGCCGCGTGACTGAGGGCATACTTGAGAAGGTGCCCGTATGATAAAAGGTGGTCGTGAGACCCCACTGACTACCGATGAAGTAGTTGGCCCCTTTGGTGAGCTGGCGGGCACGCGCAAAACAAAAGGCTGTTTTGGCGGTCCCTTACGCTCATCGTCCGTACTCACCACAGTGATTGTATAAGGATCGTAGTTTGCGTTCAACGGGTCCTTATATACATGCAGTGTTTGGTTTTCCGGACGCGTCGGGTTACTGCTGTCTAATTTTAGATGACCTTCGTCGATCATGCGTTGAATGTCGTCCTTTAACGCCCAGCAGTAATCCGTGTCGTGACCACACATCTGGTGGTAGTCACAGAAACGGTCCAGCCTGAAAGATCTCGGAACTGCTGGTTCGTTAGGTAAGGCTAAGGAAGGGTCCTTCAGCAGTTCACAGTGACGTCTGTGACGCTTCAGGGCTTCCTCGAACACCTTCTTAGGTTGAATGTGCCCTACCGCTAACAGTTGTTTCAGCAATTAAGAATGCTTTACAAGTAAAGCCGCATATTTTGAACGATCTTTACGCTCAAAATTTGGCTTTGGCTGGGGGGCCTTCAGGGGCAGTCGTGGCTTGGCTGGTGCCGGCACTAGCTGTGGCCTCGGGAGGTGCTGTTGTGGGCACCTTCTTGTTCTTGTTCTTTGCGCTTTCAGTCAGCGCGGCTACTGTCGTTGTTGCTGCCTTACCCTTGTCTTTGGCCTTGTTATGTACGTTCCTGTAGGCGACATATGCTGGGTCCTTGCTGGTCTCCGCAACATCTTGGATGCTCCTAACTTGTGCGAAGGCCTGATGTAAATTACTTGAGGAAAGGTAGTACAGCTTTGACTTAGTGAAGTCATTGACTGCTCCCTTGAATATAGCCAGCATATGTGAGTCTGCGATCGGCTCGCGGATCTCGTTCAAGGTAGCATTCCAGCGCTGTATAAACTTTTGGACGGGCTCGAGCGGGTCTTGTTTCACCCCCATGAGCTGATCCAATGTGACTTCCAGCTTCAGGTTGTATTTGAAGCGGGTCACAAATTGAGTCAGCATCTCTTCCAAGGTTGAGATGGAAGAGCGTGGGAGGGCTCAGTACCAGTCCAAAGCTTTCCCTGTTAATGATATTGCAAAGACACTGATAATCGTATGTGGCCACTGTTGAAGCAACAAGGATTCAGATCGAAAGGTGACTAAGTGAGTGTTGGGATCCCCCTCCCCATTGTACTTGGTGAAATGAGGGAGGGACATCCCTGGCGGCAGTGACAACATAGGCACCATTGGACTAATCGGATCATCCTGATAAAAGTCCATGATCTGAACAGCATCAGATCTAGCGGCTTTAAGGCGTCGAACCTCCTCAGTGAGGGTCTATATAAGCTGGAAGGCTTGGTCCAGACCCGTTGACGGAGGTGCCTGTGCAGCAGGAACAGGAGGTTGGACCGGGAGGGAGGTGCGAGGGGAGCCTACGAATACCACCACCCGCTGGCTTGCGTAGAGGGGTTGGCAGCCGCCTGCTGCACATGATAGGGATAGGTATACTGCGGGATCCTCTGTGGAACTTGCGCCACAGGTGCAATCGGGGGCTGCACGCCATACACCACAGACTGAGTATGTTGCGTCGCTGGGTTGGCCCACTGACCTGCGGTGGGTTGTTGGACGTATGTTTGTGGCTGAGCGGTTGCGAGGATCTATTGAGTTTGCGGATGCGGAAGCGACGAGGCCTGGGCCGAGCGCGTTACAGATACGTTATGGGGTTGTCTCTGAGGGATGAAATGGGGTGCAGTGGTCACCGGGATCACCGCTGGGATACTAAGTACTTCTGGTAACAGACCCGCCCCCACGTTATTGTGAGGCATTTGTACTTGCAACCTGGACGGCTGTGCATTGGCCTGCGGAAGGACAGGAATGTGCGTCTGCGCGGTCACAGCTGGGTCCAGAGAGGCTACTTCTCCATTGAAAGGGAACAACGGATTTACGTACGTGTGGGGCGTCAGAGTATGGAATGAATGTTCCGACAAGGCCGCGAATTCGTCCTCTTCCTCTTCCCCATGTTGGGGCTCCACCACAGCTTGTGAAGCCTGACCTTTGGCCATAACCAACTGTGTGATAAGTTCGTGTTGGTGTTCGGTCAAGGGGATTATGTCGTAAGCTGTCGGCTTAAAATCATAGCCCCCTCGGTGGAGCACCTCGAAGTTTCGTTTCGCTTCAAGCTCGGCTTGGCTGAGAGCTAGCCTCGCCTAGATCTTAACGCATATGAAGTTGTATTCTTCAGGGGTTATTACCGTGAAGATAGGCTCTTTTCCCTGGAGCCTCAATGAACAGTGCAATGGTCCCTGAGGTCCCGTAGCACCAGGAGCTGGTCCTGTGACCGCCGTAGGATTGATAGGTACGACACCCAGATCGGTAGGGACCAGGGCAGTTGTGTTTGAGTAAAAAGAATCCATTGATTAATGAAATCGAGAGTAACTGGTAATCGGATCTAAAAGAAAATGGCTGACAACAAAAAGCACAAAAAAGGCTTTCTACCTTGGAGGATTTCAAAGAAATTGTCCTTGCGACCGATCTATACCACGAGATTGACTGTAGACTTCCTTAGAGGTATTACGTATATGGTTTAGGGTATGGATCACTGCCAGGGCTACCCGAAGTATTCGGATCGGAGCCTAAAGGGCCCTCCTTCTAGCGCCAGAAAACTGTAACGACAGAAAATGTCGGCAGCTGGAAATACCGACCGAGATTCTGTGTATACAGTTTTAACCACAGATCCGCGCGAGGGCTATGCTAGAAAAAGCGAATCCACGTCGCCCTAAACGGTCTTGTCAATCAGACAAAGACTTACGGGTCAGTAAAACGATGGAGATTACGGATCTTTGCGTGTTACGATTTGATTCGAGGGATCGTGAAACGGAAGGAAAATGACGTGGATGGATCACTACGATGATAACGTCAAACACGCCGAAGAGATGCCAATCAGGAAAGAAACGCGTGATTTTCAAAGATCTACGTTTCGATTTCTGAAAGAATGTATGATTTGTATGTCACGTTACAATGGGAGAACCCCCCGATAACTTGATGTAAAAATGAGCACAAAACAACAAGGAAACTGCCCAGACAGAAGTCCGATCTACCTCGTAGGCCAAAGCTGGGATGCAAGGATGGTCAAGCTCTGAGGTCTGCCGATCAACTATTTCTGACCGGTAGAGTCTGCAAACTAGGCGAGACGATCTCACAATCCCTATTCTGCTTCTTTGCTTCGAGTAGGTTCTACTCAGGGCAGCAATCGCTAAAGGAGAAAGTGGTATCTTCCCCAAAGGAATGATCTCTCTTGTTGCTAAGGCTCAAGTGCACTGTGCTCTGTTCTTGCTGAAGGATGGTGCTGTCGGCAGGCCAAAAAGTTGCCCTTTGTTTCTCTGCTCAAGGTGATAAGTGCTTCCTTGCTCTGAAAATGCTCTTTCCCTTTTGATTTCCTGCCCACAACAGTGATAAATGCTCTGGTGCTCAAAAAAATGCCTCTGCTTCTCTGATTCGCCAACCCTTGTATCTTTGTCAACTGAGGTATTTATAGGCCGCGACGCTCCGTGGAAAAGACGCAACCCTGATGACGTGGGTCCCGAGTATTTCGGGTTCCATTGACATGACTGTGACTACGCACAACATGCTCGTTTGCGTGTTGTGCGTGTGAAGAGCAGGTACATGTTGAGCGTGTTTCAGTTGCTTTCAGGCTATATTACACTCATTCACGTTGTGTTGCGTATATGAGCGTAATCCGGTATAAAAACAACAGGCTCAAAATTGTCTTGCGCTCACTACGCAGTCGCGCGTAACGAAGCGTAAAACAATGTTTAGTTTACGCTTACTACGCAGCCGCGCGTAACGAAGCGTAAATAATGTCTAGCCTTAGTGATGGAATACGCAATGATACGCACCGCCGCGTAACGAGCGTAAAGACAAGTTATTCATGCGCCACGAGAAAAAGTGTCGAACTGTTGTGCTTCTCTAGACTTTGCCTTCGACTATTTTGGAGCTTATTACGCTCATTACGCTGTCGCGCGTAATAGAGCATAAACTTGTCCTTGAACAAAGCTGATGCGCGCTCTCGCTTGAATTGCGAATCTTTGCCTGAGGCCGACTCGTAATTTTCACGGTGTTTCAGTGCATGAAACGCTCGTATTCGTATGGTTAAGTGTAGGGGTACCTTGCCGCTCATCATCAACCAACCCTAAGGGTTTGTCCCAACGATGTGAATGATTTCCTATGTTCTAATTAGTGCACAAACAACTAAGTCCCTCACAACAGCACCAATGATGAGCGGCGAGGTACCCCTATGCTCAACCATACGAATACGTGTGTTTCACACACAATCTGGTCGAATTCCGAGGACTAAGTGCTTATGTGCCCTTGTGTAACAAGGATAGGTTGGTTGATCGTTGTCTTCCCAAACTTACTTGTATGTCACGATTGTATGGTTAAGTAAGCTTGAGGCACATGATTTTTATATCTTTTATGTTTTTATGTCCTGTGCTAATAAGGAAGAAGAGAGATAACTAAGTGACTAATTTAACTTAACTACTCATTAACTAAGTGCTAACTAATCCTAACACCAGCATCTGTTCCCACTTGCCATACACATCTTGAACCAGTGCAATGCTATTGGGATCACCAAACGCTAATTGTTACTGGGTTACTAAGCGTTACACACATGCTCAAAGCCGTCATACTGAGTGTATTTACTTAGGAGAGTTGTAGGATGAGAGAGAGCATTAATTAACTAGGAAAGCATTTAATAACATCAATTATCACTAATTAATCTATTCTGGATGCTGCAAAGTTTATCATAAAGTTTGCCTTTATTGCCATACACAAGGTGTGCTCAGGTACACAATGCTCGAATAAAGATCTGTTCATTCTATGACTCCTACTGCGGGCATGCAAAAATAATTCTAACTCTAGGAGGGAGAAAAGGCAAGAGTTCGGCTAAGCGTCTAACTATCTATTGCAAAACCAAGTGCGCCTACGTCTTATTTATAGGCAAGGAGGCAAGTCCCGATATTGGGTATCCAACATTGTATGGTAGGCTCCGATATTGCGGACCTGATATCACGGATGCAATATTGCGGCCCCAATATCGTGATTCATCAGCTTCAAAGTTTGCACATGGCAAAGATTTTGCTAAAGTGTATGTTGAGTATCACTAACAATAATTCAACCAATAATTCTCTTATTAAAGAATGCTTATGATTAGCATCCACAGATGGCAAATAGGATGTTAAGTAAAAATTTATTAAAGTTAAAAAAACAATAAAGAAATAGCCCAAAATATATCTATTTTACAAGAAAAAGGATGAATATTAACCTCTCAAATATTAATGTTCATTTAGCTTTTAACAAAAATAAATAAGAATTGCTTATAACCCATCAATAGAATTAGGATACGCATCAAACACATGAATGTCTTATCGATCATGGTTAAGCTTTACCTAAAAAAATTTAGAATAAGGCTAGCATGATACGTGATAAAGGAGTATGCAACAACCAAATGTCTTCACACAAAAGTGTTGTATTTTGATCTTTGTCGTAATCATCTTTTTGACCAAACAAGCAGAATTTTATAAAAATAAAAAAAACGCTCCCACCCGTACATTACGAGCTACATTTAAGTGCACTATTGGAGCAAAGCTTACGACCTCGCTGGTACAGGCTGTACTATGGTACTGCTTAAGCATTTGCCTTACAATCCAAGGAATTGTGCACTAATTCCATTGTAGCAAGGCTGACTGAGTTTTAGAAAATCTGGTATGTCCAATTTACTTGACTAAGTAAAATGAAATTGTTTGGTTGGACTTAACTGTATCATTCGTATTTTGCGTATTAAACGGATGTATATGCAATGTGTTTAGAATTTGCCGGTAGTGTATTTACAACAGCTAACTTGAAAAAACCGGGATGCTCTAATCTGCAATCCCATTTGCAATGGTCATTACAAGAGCTTTGTATGCTAAGTAAACAGCATTACCATAAGATCAGCAAACAAGTTTGAAAATTATCTTTGAAAAATATATAAGGACAATGTTCTCTTTAACTAGTGCCCAGGCAGTACTGCCCGCGCATTGGTGGACCATTAAGAAGATGAGTGAACAAAAACAGGGTTTAATGAACTCCGGTTTCAAGTAGATGAATGCTTAGTTCATAAAAAAACACCCATGGAGATACCCACTTCTATTGTTAGTTTCTGGTTAAATGCCTTAGTTCTAGCTGGTTCTTTCCATTTATTAGACCAATTATTTTACCAGAACATTTGCGTATCCTTCTTATAATTCGCCACAACTAAGCTATATAACTTGAAGTTTTAATATTCCTATATATAATTTTAGCATTCCCAACTCCTCCATCGTCATGTATAAGTATACATCATGCGAGATAAGTATAAGCTGCCTCCATTTATTATTATTATTATTTTCATTTTGTTAAAAGGAAAAGTTTGATCATTTACATATTAGTAATATGATCATGGAGGAAAGAAGATCTCCAAGCAAAACAGATGAAGACCTAGACCATAAAGTCAAACAGGAATTAAACCATTAGAAGGATCATATGTTAGCTTGAGGAGAATCCTAACCCCATTTCCAACTAACCAAAAAACCCCAAGCATTCCTATAGGGCATCAAAACTTTTTTTTAAAAAAAAAACAAACATATTGGAAAAGCAAAAGAACATGCAATTTACAAGTGCCACGTTGCCTCATCTCGCAAGAAGTCATGAGTGTTGAATGTTGTCATTGAGTGTTCATCGAAGTTTTCCCACAATTAAAAGTTAACAAATGCTTTTGAGACACAATGACAGGTGCAAGCATTCTACTTAAACTAAATCTCCTAGGTAACATCCACTCATAATGAAATCTCATGCAAATATTGATAGACATTCTAGTCCACACGAATCAACCCACGGACTTTATAAACAAACATTCCTTAAAAAGGTATGTCCCAATTTCAGTTTTATTGGGAGGCCATGGTGAAACTCCATTGCTGAAGTTTTTCATTAGTAACCACTACATAGCGAGCCAACCGCCAAGCAAAAAATCTCACCTTTGGTCAACACTGTAACTTTCAAATAAGGCCCCATCCCATCACTTTGGGAAAGGATTGGGAAAGGATTGATTATAAAGACATGACATCCACCGTAAGGAAAATGGAAGATATCTACATGAGATCCACCGTCTTTTCTTTATTTTTATTTTTTATCCACCGTCTCTTCTGTATTTTTATTTTTTTAATTTTATTTCCCCAGGATGAATATAACGTTGCATATGTGCAAACACGCTAATTCTGAGCCTGGTTAACGGCGGCTGTAGATGCATTCAGGCTAACAGTACTGTAACGCAAGTATTGCAAATATGGAAAGTAGGAAAACTGGGTTTGAACTGTCACTGTGTTTTTCATTTGCCGCTGCGTCCTACTGCTATTTTATCTGCTACTGGAGTTCAAATCGCTTAACCGCTTTTTACTATTATCTATTTACCTTGTATCTACGAGCCCACCACTGTAAGGATGGGATGATTAGGATCCTTGACAGGTTACTGGTTTCATGAGCTAGTTGAGAATTGATGGTAAGGTGTCCTCTTGGAGCGAGGCAAAAACAAAATTCCGATATTACTCGCTCAGAAACCATTTTGGCGTTTTCTAATAATTTTTTATTGCGCCGATTGATTTGTCTCACATGAGCTCCCCATCTTGTTAAGATTCCGATCAAACTGAGTTTTCGCACGACAATCCACGAAGATCTGACTCAGCAAATTTGAAGCGGAATCTAAGAGATGAGCGCGAAGACGCTACCTTAAATGTCTACGAAAGCAATCAAACTTCAACAAATCTGTCATGAACTACATCAGCAGATAAAGTACTTCACTTTTGAATTGCAGCATTCGAATACGTGATGGAATTAAGAAAATGCAGTAGCGAAAGAGTTTCCGCCCACGGCAGAACCTGATCGATATTTTGTTTGCTATTCTATTCAATTTGGGTTTTGAGGGGAGAACGTATTTAAAAACAAGAATGACGGAGATAAGCAGATTAGATTCAGATTTTAATGAACCCCGATCTACTCGCAAACTTGCCAAAGAGATTTAACGAGCCAACTCTTACCATAAAAACACGCACTAGTTTGCTGCGAACTCATCGCTGTATTTTATGCTGTAATTTGTGGATAACCCATTGCCCTACCAGCTAATGAAACACAGCTGATTATTAGATCATGGCTGGCAACAATTAGCATATGCTTAAATTAAAGACGTTAAATTAAGGATTTTGCTGCATTTTAAGATGTGAACACCTCATCGGACATGGACGAGGTACAAAGATACCGATTCTTCGCTTGTGGGGAAATTTCCTTGATACTCCAATCTCAAATAGCAAATTTGAAATTTGTATAATTCCATCCCAAATTTAACCATTGATCAATTTAAACCACATTTCCTCATAAAGAATGATTCACAAAAGGTTCTCTATTAACTGCCTTTATTAATGAAAAATAACTGTAACACAGATCGGGCAGCAGCCTCCTGCCCAGTACATCCCTCGAAACAAACAGTACAGAATATATAATTCAACATTTTGAACACCGCTGAACAGAAAAAACAAAGTTTGCAACAGCCGTGACGACATCAACAGCCGTCCATGTAATACGGGGTCATGGGGGTATCCTGCAGACTCGCCTGCTCATTCATGTGTCCCTTACCCTTTCAGAAGAAGCTCTTAATGACTCAACATCAAGATCCATGCCATGCTTCATTCCCCAAGTGATTTGGACCATTCTCATTTAACACATACCAGAATATGCTTAGATCACATATCAATATAAAATTTTCACCTAAAGGTGAACAAGCATCATAGCCATTAAAGAAAACCTTTGATAACTTCATATGACAGCGCTCGCTAATTGTACTAATCTTAAATTGTGAAGAGATGCCATGAGAGCACCTTTATTGAGGGTGATACTGAAGCAGGTTGCTAGAGTCATTAGGTTAGCATTAAGGCTTTCAAAGCTTGGCAATAGAACGTTAACAAAAATAAATTAAAAAGTCAAGACACAGATGGAAGCAAATAGATACCTTTGTGCAAGTTGCAGCAACGGAGCCCATCCATTTAACTTATAGATTCTGTAAGATTGTTTAGGGTAATTTATAATGAACAATTTTACCAGTAGAAACTAAGCTCAACAGTTGGACGTTGCAATACGATGTACCCATTATCCATTTGATAGATTGTTAGGAGAAGATTTCACAAAATTTCACAGTTTCTTAGAGAAAAATACTAGTGTCCTCTACTTATCATAACCAATACAAACAAACAAAAACTGAGACTCTGCAATTCACTCATGCAGCTTGGATACGCCCAACTCTTCCTAAGAAATATATCGTAATGCTTCTGTGCAGACAATTATGGCATTTCAAAATGATTCTCATTTTTTACATAGTTGAAACTCCCTCTGAAGCAAACCGTAACATGCTGTTTAGAAGGTGTCAAGCCTTTACTTGGACCTTCACCACAAAACTTTAAAAAGCTAACACACTGTACACATCATCTCTCTTATTCATCCTTCGTTCAAGGATGGATATTCTTTCCCATTCTACTCTATTATTGTATATCAGCGCAGTGAACAAATTTGTCATTATAAACCCTTGTTCAGCTCCTACTCATTGGATCGAGTTGCATTCAGAAAGACACAAGTCCATCTTACAAAATGCAATATTCTGGTGGTACCATGGAAACCGTACTTCAAAATGACCTTCACTCCTTGTGAAGGAACTGCAAAAGATGCCCAAAAAGCAAACCATGTATGTTTGAAACTATCTTTACACATTTGCATGAAGTAAGTTGCCGTGCATCCTTTTCTGAACAGCTTTCACTGCAGCAATTCTTGCTGCATTAGCCGACTTGTTTGCAGCAGCTACGGCTCTATTAACCTTTTCATCAACCCGAGGAATTTTGTAAGCCTTTTCTGCTGCATGCCTGGCTTCCTGCAAAGAAATGCTCTTCAGTTAGAACTTGGCAAATCTACCTTTGTATATTTGCGATCTTTTGAATGTTGTCTTTAATTGATGAAATAATGGTATGAAAAGATCAAGAGTGAATTATTATAGTAACCAACTACAGACAAATCATTGTCACACCATACAGTAAATATTTAAATTCAAAGCAAATGCATTCTAAAATATCAAATTAACTATAAGTAAATATACCTGTACTGCATTGAGGACTTTTGAATGGTTCACAGCTATGGGAGACCCTGGCTGAGAGTTATGCGTTGTAGGAGTTTCTAGAACACCACGATTCCAGTGACCACAATGGCTTTCACCATTTCTAAATGTATACATACCAAGACCTTGTTTGGTTCCTTCATGCCAAGCGCCTTCATAAACATGACCATTAGCGAACAGGTAAACACCAAATCCATGCATTCTGTCTGCAAAATACTCTCCTGCGTATGTATCACCATTTCTGCAAATCATAGAATATTGAAGGTCAATAGTGCTATAACATTTTTTCAAATCATTAAATATTATCTGCAAATTTTCCTTTATTTTTGCATCAGAAGCAGTGAGAACCTATGACCTTTAGAAAGACAAACGAAACACTTTTCTAACCAGTTGCTCCTAGATGATCCAATTACTATCTTAAATCAAACTTGCACCACGAATTTGAAAGTTTGAGAGTTTACTAACCTACTAGGTCATGAGGATTCAAAAACTATTTCTAGAAATTCCAACTCTCTATCAAGTCTTAACTTAGATGATGATCATGTTTCCAAAAGCTGTATCTGAACAAAAGCATTTTAAAAAAAAAATCAATGGAAAAATTTTACTAATGATATAAGATATAACATAGAAGCAGAATTATCTTGGGACCTTAGAGATCAACCAACAAACATGATCTCTACACAAAATCACGACAATCTTACTTACTAACAAGATTTTATTTGTAATAATTTCAAAATACCATCCAATCCTAGCTTGCTAGAAGACTTTGTTTTTCAGAATTCATATCTCAAATTCTGAACAGGATAAGGACATACAAAATTAACAAGAAGCATTAGATTTGCTAAATTATCATTTATCTGTCAGGCCATAACAAATATAACTTCCTAAAGTTCACAAAAAAATTTATTGACACTAAAGTTTTTCTATTTTAAATGAACACTGTCACGTAATGAGAATTGAGGTTTTAAAATGCAATCAATTATGGTGCTTGATAACTTTAAATAAGGAAATATATGCAAATATAAAGTACAACCGAAAGTTACCTAAAGTGATAGTATCCAAGGCCATGCTTTACTCCCCACTTAAATTCCCCAACGTATCTGCTACCATCCTCACAGGTGTGCACACCATAGCCATGACTCTGTCCATTGCACCACTCTCCAGCATAGACATCACCAGTATAAAACCTGTAAACCCCATATCCATGCCTTAGGCCCTGCCTGTACTGTCCTCTGTAGCGACTGCCCTTAGCCCAGGTCTCAATACCATAACCATCATATTTTCCATCAACCCAATCACCCTCATATCTTCCACTTACGCAATAATAATAAACCCCACTGCCTGAACTCTTGCCCTTGTGAAACTCTCCCTCATAAACATCCCGGTTGCTGAAGACTCGAACACCTTCTTGAGAGGAAAACTTAGGACTCTGTTCCACCTGCAGAAAGGTTATTTAGATTGCAACCCAAACCCATGCTATCATGAATCCACATGATAGTAAAGAGACAAACTGAAATTTGAAACATTTCATCAAATTTGCAAAAGAAATTTCTTTAAGTTTAGTTATAACTATGAAATGAAGATTTTGAAATCACTAAAAGACCAATATCAAAGAGACAGAGAGACAGAAGTGTGTATTCAGAGCTAAATACTCCAGCATGAATACACAAAACATCAACTACAATTATTGTCAATGCATAAGAAAAAATTTCAACGGTAAGGACCAGAATAAGATTACAACTGATCAATTTGCCCTAAAGATTTGAGCAATTACATCAACTTCACATAAAAAAATCGAAGAAGTTTATCCATCTTTAAGTTATTTGGATGTAGCCCAAAATCACACAAGGGAAAAGGTTGACCTGAAACAGAATACTTCAGAATTAAAGTGGAACGGGCAAACAAGAAGTATCATGAATCAATATAACACAGTAGCCAGGATTTATTTCCAAATGAAATTTTATTATATATCGCTTCACGGGAAAAGAAATCAAAAGTTTCTATCATTGATGTGTTTGAATCATTTTTTAAATTGCAAAGGAAACTAAAACAGATGATAAGCAGTAACCGCTCAAACTGTGTGTGAAACACACCATCTCCAACGAATTGATGTAGATTTTGAACCAAACAATACATATGTCTTCTTCTAATGAAAGGAATAAGAAACCAAAACGATAACGAGAAATCTTGACAGAAGTCAACGTTTATGTTAGGTTTGGTTAACTTCTTTCAGCTACCCGGCTACCGGAAACCAACTACTATTTGTGACAAAATCTGTTAATTTACAGCACCTGAAAACACACTAAAACAATATACAGTGGAATTCAAAAGGGCACACTAACGATAAGGCAAGGACACTACAGCAGGCCGGAAACGCTCTAGTACAAAAGCGAAAAAATGAATCCATTCTAGCTCTAACTTATTTGAGTTACAGGCTCTGTCGGGAATCCAGAAAAGGAATCAAGAACAAAATTCAAATAATCATCAAAACCATACAGACTCCGCAACCAAAATAAAACATTGGCAATCAAATAAACTGCAGAGAAACAAACCCAGAACGCTAACAAATTCAAATCACCCAGCTGATCCAAAACAAATGCAAACCATAACCCAGAAATAATCCAAATCACACCGAGGACCCAAAACACAAAATCCCGCTCCTTTTCCAGAGAAATTTGAAATGGCAGAACAAGAAGAACCCAAACGAATTCAAATCACACCTATGCCCCAAAACACCGAACAAAATCTCATTCCCACAAAATTCAAGTAAAAGATAACATAAAAAAAGGAAAAGAATCATGATAGCCAGAAGAAACCCATTGAAAACCCACCTTGGGCTTAGAGCCGATAGTCCATGTAACAGGCGACCGGAGGATATTGGCGACCTTCACAATCTTGGAAGCCCTAGTGCGTCTGTCACGCAGTGCAGCCAAGGAAGCAGAAACGAGCAGACCTGCAAAACCTGGAAACGCAATGCGAACACACACCACAACGCCCGTGAAGAACACAATTGCCGCAAAAAAATCAAACCAGAGACCCACAAGCCCTGCATCCACGTCCTCCTCCTCATACGAATCCTGGCCCAGGCCCCGGAAATACCACCAGAAACAGGGCACCGCAATAACCACCACGGCCGGCGCCAGTAGATTCCGGCGAACTCTCAATCTCCTGGTCATATGAGCATGGAACCACCACCGACCATGATGATGATGATGGTGATGTTGCAGAATTGCTGCTGCTGTTGCTGCATCGAAGCTCTGTATCGAGGTTTTAATGGTGGGTGACCTTACCAGTCCTGATGATGGGTTCTTGTTCTTGCAGAGGCCGCTGCTTTCGTAGGTTTTGAGCGATGTTTTTGCTGCTGGAGCTCCTGCAGATGGGTGCTGCAGCACAGGCCTTTTGTGTGCAGTTGTGAAGGCCTCATCCTGCAACAGCAGAGTGCCGCTGTTTTGCTGCTGCTTCTGCTGCTGATTATGATGATTGTGATTGTGGTGATGGTAATGGTGGGATTGGCCGCTGCTGATGATGTTGTAGGGATTTCTGCTGTAGTCAGATGAGACCCCCTTGCTCTCCTTGCCGATTTGAATTTCAGACTTCTTGTGATGAAACTGCATCCTTCAGCGGCTTTTGCTGCAGAATTATGGCTCAGCGACTGGATTCCTCGTTCTTGGAGTATTAGTATCTCTATCCCCTGCTCGTCCTCCCTTGCGGGTATCTTCGATTTGAGGCAACAACAGCGGCTTGCTGTGCTTCCGTGGGGTCATGGCCAATGAAGACAAAATGGCGGATCTAGGCAATATGCTGTATTTCCCTTACCCAGCTGCCCATTCCCGTTTTAACCTTGAAGCATGCGATTTTACCCTTAAAATGGACAAAAAACGGTTGGATTTGGGATATGCTCGTTTACCCAATTGCCTTAGTACGCATTTACCCTGGCAAATCCCCCCAGTGTTTAGAAGCATGTGCTGCAGTTTTACCGGAGATGAGGAATGGTTTGGATATATTTTGAGCCTAATTTGTTTGGGTTTGGAAGGATCAGATTGTTGGGATTGGGAAACTGAAAACCTGCTTGCTGGCCAAGCAAACAACGGAAGAAACCCGTTTGCTGGATTTGCTGGTTTGTTTCTTGGTCTGTGGTCAAGACCTTGACCTTGTTTGTGATGTCAGCCTTATCTTTACTTGCCGGCTGTTTATGTGCCATGCCTCAAAAGATTCAGTTCCTGTCCGCCTGCATTTGTTTATTTTTTAATTTTATAGTAGTTGGTTAAATGAGGACATTTCCAGATTTGAGTGCCAGTGAAAAAAAATAATGCCGAATTAGCAAAATTCTGGAAGAATCTCGATGGGACCAGGACTAAGGGAGATTAGGACTGGAGGATTATGTTTTAAGCAACAATACAGGAACAATGAAGGAACATTTGCAATCAGCCTTATCTTTATTAGGTGAAATAGTCTGGGTGAAGGATGAATGGTTCTTGTTCAAATAGATGATTTATAGCAGAAGTCTCTCACACAGCAAAGACGCTGCAGCGAATCTGATTTATGGTATGTGGCAATCCCTATCTTGATAGGCAGAATGCAAACAGCCGGGCTGATGCTTTCGACAAAGACAAACTTGTGCTGTCAATTCTTCTGCGAGAGTTCTAGATATCTCAACGAACTAGATGTTCCGAATAAGGACTTATATCACCCATGTCGAATAGGTGCAACGGCTCGACTTTCCGTGCAGCTTTCAAAAGTTTAGCAACGACTGCGAGCCAAAGCTTGTTTCCTATGAAGGCTGAAAGATAAAATGAGTACTGGTTGATTTTTTTTATAACTAGGTCTATTTTTTTTTTCAGAAATAAATAAATAAATCCTAAGTTCCAAATTGCATTGTAGTTAAATAACAGTAAAGAAAAAATATAAATTTTATATTATAAACAAAATACTAAGACTCAGGTTCCTTCAGTGGTATTGCCTAAGTTCAAGAGGAGGTGCAACGACTAAAAAATGGAGGGTGGTTGAATATGAAAGAATAACTATAAGTACACCCAAAGAATTATAGTTAATATGATGCATTAAAAGAATAATAAAGGAATATAATGATGCCTCAAGTATGACTCCAACTAGCAACCTCTTGCCTAGAAAGGTAATGAACTAACCACTTGAGCCACCTCTTACTAGTGATGAAGAGTTAATAAGTTTGCTACATTGACAGGCATACGTCAATGTATCCTATGATGTGTTGACACAATCTAATCTTTTGCCTATATAAATTCACACATCATCTACATTGATAGCACCTTTGGTCATTCTAGTAGCCAAACTCTTGCACCTTTGGATAAAATTGATTGAATGGAATTTTATTCGAGTGTATGATATACTTGGAGACTTCAGTATTTCGACAATAAAATCAAGATTAATTTCCTCTATTGTAACACTTGAAATAGTTTTACTTTATTTTCAATAATTTACTACATGATGCATTTTATTCTCCAACGCTTCTATAATTAATATTTTATTCCGTAATCGTGGAAGTGCAACCACTCCAAACATAAAGTATTAACATTTAGTAATCCCAGTAATGGATACTTGGTACGCCCAACAATAACTATTTGGTAACCCAACAATATTAATATAAGTTTGGGATGTGAACGAAGAGTATGAATAGTGATTAGCAGTGAGGTACCCCTACACCCAACCATACGAATCACAAGCATTCACACGTGATCGAGTCAAACTCCACAGACCTTAAGTTCCTAACTACACTGGTTCAAGAAAGTGAAATCTAATCAGGATGATCGTTGTCTTCTTAGTTCCACTCGTGAGGTACAAGTTTATGGTTAAGTTCAACTGAGGTATATAATTTTTATCATTTTATGTTTTATAAGTTTAATCACCTAAAGCAAGAATAAAAGGTAGAGTAATTTAATATCTAGTTAATCTACTGCCTAGCTAACCTAACACAAGTACTCGTTCCCACTTGATGAGCAGCGAGATGCCCCAACGCTCAACCATACGAATACGAGCATTTCATGCACGACCCTATCGAATTCCAAGGACTAAGTGCCTATGCACATTTGTGGAACAAAGACGAGTTGGTTGATCGTTGTCTTCCCAAACTTACTTGTATGTCACGATTGTATGGTTAAGTAAGTTTGAGGCATATGATTTTTATAGCTTTTATGTTTTTATGTCCTACTGCTAATAAGGGAGGAGAGAGAGAGATAACTAAGTGACTAATTTAACTTAACTACTAATTAACTAGGCTTTAAACTAATCCTAACACCAATATCTGTTCTCACTTGTCATACACATCGTAAACTAGCACAACACTACTGGGATTACCAAACGCTAATCGTTACTAGGTTACCAAGTGTAACACACATGCTCGAAGTGATCGTACTGTGTGTGCTAATAACATAAATGTAAAGTGCATAAAATAAAATAAATGCATAAGAAAATAAAATAAAAGAAATGTGTAAGAAAACAAATCTCAAGTGCTACAAGGATGAATCGAAGAGCTCGTCTTTATTGTCGTACACAAGGTGTGCTCAGGTACATAATGCTCAAATAAAGATCCGTCCACACTTAGACCTCCTACTGCAGGCACTTGGAAAATACTCTAGCTTTCAAACAAACTACTAGAGTTTCGCTACTTAACTACTAAAAGACTTCTTTTTCAATTGTGCGCCTGGGCACTGTATTTATAGGCTTGGAAGCAACCACTCTAATAATTAGAATAAACCGCTAGAGTAACTGCTCTAATAATTAGAATAATTCGCTAGAGTAACCGCTCTTATCATACCCCCATGACTGAATGAAAACTCGTCCTCGAGTTCCTTACAAAATATTGGGAAGGTATGGGATTATTGACTAATTGAAAATTGACGGTGAAATAGGATGACAGACTCAACGTGCCCATTGAACGGATCAATAAGCATATTAAAACATTAGTGTTCATGACCATTGTGGTGAACACTTATACATAAATGACATCCAGGCCTTTATTTAGCAGCTTGAAGAGAAAGAGAGAGAAAGAAGATGAAGTGTGTTGTCACCAATGTCGAGGTTGCGCTTTCTGTTGTTTATCCATAGCCACGCTACCAGACTTGCTCCTTTCATAAACGCTATAGTTCCAGTCCATCCTGAGTGCTTCCTCCAAGCCCAGTCCATTGTTTGTATGATCACCATTTGCACACACAACACAGTCACAAATGAGCAAGGATAGATAATCCACAATGCAGTTGATACCTTGCCTCGATATGAAGCGCATTGGCTAAGTTGTGGTTATGGCAGAAACTGGTTCGGAGATTTAACACTGGCAACTACCCAAGGTGTAGGGGTTAGGCCATTAGTAAAATGGAAAAAATTGAAAAATTTGTGCTAGGGCCCCCACGACTAAGAGTGAACCTCTGGTAGCTATAAGATGGAAAAACATGAGAAACAAGAAAAATGAAAAATATCAACAACAACGTTAATAAAATGAATGCCATTGATGGGGATGAAACAAGAAATGATTGATTGCAAGAAATGTTTAAGGAAAAGAACTTAACAATTGCACCTAAAAGGAATGCCAGTGGGTTCTCCCCAAAGTAGGCTCATGCTTTTTATGCCCTGACAAACCACAAACCAAAAAGTCTGTAGGCTCTAGGAATGTCATTTGAAAGCAAGAGTTAAAATCTTACCCACAAGAATTCACCAAAGAAAAACAATGCATCAACCTAAAATGGACTAATGATAAAATCGACAATGAGGTGGAAAATGGGAAGAAAGATGGAGAGGAGAGAATGGAATAGAATCCCAAGAACAAGGTTGTGTAAGGCCCCTTGTGTATTTTATGGTTAATGTGACTAAGTAGAACTCATCCTAGATCCAGACTCAAACAAACCACATCTAGTGACCTCGCATCAACACACTTGACCAATCCATCCACTTGAAGCAACAAGAATGCATCCACAAAGAGTCACCACCATTCCGAGGAGAGCGAGATGGAGAAGTAGAAAGCAAGAAAGGGCCTTAGTTAGAGGGAACCTTTAGGCATGGGTAAAATGTCTTTCCAATTCCATAACCAATGCTTGTAGCCCATAATGCTTTATTGTGTCTATGGGGTGTGCTTTGAATTCTCACTTTTTTTGTCTCTTCTTTTTTTTTTCTTCTCTTTTTTTTTTCTTTTGCATGAGAACCACACCATGTAAAGACTTATTGTTATTCACTCAGCTTCCTGATTTCTGAACATTGTTAGAATGGCGGAAAACCTAAGAAAAAGCATCCAAGCACCTAAGAGAATGGCAAGCATAAATGCATCGAATCCCCTTAAAGTCACACCCTTCTCATCCTTTGAGTCTTTCCTTGGTTTGAAAAATACCTAGCCACCAATTCATTAACAAGTTTACTTAGAAATAAGGGACTGTATGGTTCCAAGCCAAAGGAGACCATAGAGTTGTATGGATGAGTGGACGATGTGGACTCATTGCCTGTTTTACCAAAAAAACCATACCTTAATGTCAACATAATAATTCAATGGTAAAAACCAAACATTAGCAACCAATATGATATAATTCAATCCACCATCATGAACACTTATTGGATAACGAATAAAAGTAAATCAAGTAAACAAAGAAATAGTAAAAATATGAACGATGGTGTAAAACAAAAAATAAGAAAAGTTTGAAAAATGTGTAAAACAAAAATTCAAAAAGAACTGAGGGCCTAAAATGGTTAGCATAGGTAGCCATCTCCCCCACAACTAAGTTGGAAGGAGGAGATTTGAAATAGTGAGCAAGGTTGTCCACTAATAGAGGTAGCATGTGTACTGGCTATCCTAAGCTCATGAAAAGGTTTGCTTTGTTGCACGTTGACCAACAGTTTCTTGTCTGGGCTCTTAGGTTTGTATATTGTCATGGCCCCTGAAAGAAAAGTTGCATAAATAATATAAGGTCCTTCCCCTAGTGTTTGAAATTTAGTACGTTGTGGCACATGTGTGGGATTCTAATAGAGAACCTTATCTCCCGATTGATATTTAACTTTCCTAATCCTTAGGTCATGACGTTGCTTATTGAATGCCTTGTGCAATTTGTTAGATGACAAGGCAGCTAGTTGGTTTTCATCTAGCAAATTAAGGGTTACTAATAGTTGTTTCTATGCTAGGTCAAGGTCAAGGTTGAGATCACATGCCATGGATAGTGTACGAAGTTCAGTTTGAATAGGAAGCGTTGGTAATTTACCATACACTAACTCATAGGGAGAGTAGCCTGTAGGGAGTTTCCATGTGGAGCGGTATGCCCAAAGAGCATCATTCAGTTTAATGCTTTAGTCTCACCTAAACTTGCTAATGGTTCTTGTCAATATCTTCGTAATCTTCCTGTTGGTGACTTCTGCTTAACCGTTCTCTTGTGGGTGGTATGGTGTAGTCAACTTATGTTCAACCCCTAAGCATTGCATTAATTTCTGAAAAGTTGCACTTGTGAAGTGTGTACCATTGTCTGAAATAAGTGCACGCGGCATACCAAACCTGTTTATGATTTGTTGTTGAACAAATCGTGCAGCTATAGATAATGTACAATCTTTAATAGTAGCTGCTTTGGCCCATTTTGTTAGGTAATCAACAACAACAATAATATAAGGTTTTCCATTGGACATTGGTGTAATCGGCCCCATAAAATCAATTCCCCAAATGTTGAAGGGTTCTAATGGTTGAATCCATTGTTGCGAACTCTCCATTCTAGTAGTCATTCCCCCATCACATTGACAGCGCTCATAAGATTGGATGAAACGATGGGCATCCAGAAATAATGTAGGCCAATAATATCTTGCAAGTAGGATCTTGATGGCCGTTCATCTCACACCGTAATGACCCCCACAAGGACCCTCATGAGCATCTTGGAGAACTCGTAGTTGATCTATATCAAGAACACACCATCAAACCAAGCCATTGGGACACACTTTGTAAAGTTGCCCATTGATCTCCATAAAGTACTTAGCTCAGTGAAGAAACTGTTGTTTCTTCTTAAGGTTTAACTCTTGTGGTGTTTGTTGGGTGAGGAGATAGGTAAGAATGCTACTGTACCAGTTTTTCTCCATGGGTGATTGATTATTCACTAAACTAGCAAAGAGGAATTCATTAGGGAAATGATCAGAAATTGGATACTCATCCTCTTTGTTGTTCCATCACAATCGAGATAAATGATTAGCAACTACATTCTCGGTGCCCTTACAATCGATCATTGTTAAATCGAACTCTTGTAAACTTACAAGCCATTGTATGATATGAGGGCTTACCATTGGCTTATTCATGAGGAACCTTATTGCACTATGATTTGTATGTATATATACTTTATATCCCAATACATAGTTTCTAAACTTTTCTAGTGCAAACACTATAGCCATTAATTCTTTCTTTGTCATAGTGTAGTTAAGTCGTGCACCAACAATACTTCTACTTGAATAGTGGATGTAATAAGGATGCTTCTGGTCATCTAACTATGTAAGTATAGCTCCTAAGGCATAGTTGGATGTGTCAATCATGATATGGAATGGTTTGGACCAATCAGGAGCTTGTAGAATGGGTGTTTCTACTAGCTTTTATTTCAGAGTTTGAAAAGCTACTTCGCATTCCTTGGTCCACTCAAAAGGTATGTCCTTTTTTGTTAATTCTACCAATGGTTTGGAAACCTTTGAAAAGTTCTCAATAAATCTCCTATAGTAACTAGTATGTCCAAGGAATGACCGAATATCTTTGACAGTTTCTAGTTGATGGGTAATTCTTTGGATAATTTTGATTTTCTTGAGGTCTCCCTCTATTCCTATGTGTGAGATTTTTTGCCCTAGTACTATGCCTTCTTGGACCATCAAATGGCTTTTCTACCAGTTGAGCCTCAAATTGGTTTCTACACATCTTTTTAACACTTGCTCCAACTAGTCAAAGGCTTGATCAAAGTTTGCTCCATAAGTGGAGAAATTGTTCATAAAGACCTCCATGCCATTTCCTATCTACTATTGGAATATGCTTAGAACTAGTTGTTAAAATGTTGCAGGGGCATTGCACAAGCCAAACGGCATCTATTTGTATGCAAATGTTCCCCAAGGACTAGTGAACATAGTCTTGGCTTGGTCTTCTGGGGCTATTTGTATTTGGTGATATTTGTTATATCCATCCAGAAAACTGTAATAGTGATGCCCTACGATGGTGTCTAAGACTTGGTCAACAAATGACAATGGAAAGTGATCTTTGAATGTTGCCATATTTAGTAGCCTAAAATCTATGCACACCCTCCATTTGCCTCCCTTTTTTTAGGCACAATAACTAAGGGGCTAACCCATTCGCTATCAGCAATGGGATATATAAACCCAGCCTTAAGAAGCTATTCGATTTCTTCCTTAACTACTTGCTTCAACTTAGGGTTCAATCATCGTTGTGGTTGTCTTTGAGGCTTCATGGAGGGGTCAGTGTAAATTCTATGTTGGCATATCCTAGGATCTATTCTAGTTAATTCGGAATATGATCAAGTGAAGCCTTCCGACCATTTATTTATTACCCCTTCAGTAGTACTTCTTTTTGTTGAGAAGCAAGCTTAGTGTTGATAATTACTAGTTTTTCATTTTTAAGGAACGTGTATTCCATACCGATGAGAAATGGTTTCAACTTGAGGGGCTCCTGCTTAAATTTCTTAGGGATTTCCAACTTCCCCCAGTTGCTATTTTTAAGGTTAATACTTGGAAGTTGACGATGGACTTTCTCTAATGTGTCTATGCTATCAATGTAAGCACAAGTCAAACCCTCAGTTGGTTCCATGCATATGAGTGAATTGCTTTCTTAATTAGCTATCAGCCACTGGGTGTCTTCCTATCATGTGGCTATTGCATACAGGCATCTTTGTATGTTAATCACTTGTGCACATTGATTGCACGCAAGTAATGCTAAAATTTGCAAAAACCATGACCTCTACACGCAATTACACCCTATCACTATATGCGATACACGGAACTTTCTTCTTCTTGATCTTTCCGAATGTATTTTCCTTTGATATTTCTAGGGAAAGATTGTGGATTCCTAGGTGTGCATTGATGGTGCTTAGCCATGCTCTTTCCATTATGATTGGGAAGTTTCCCTTACCATTGTTTACCTCAATCACTAGGAACTCAGCTAGGTACGACCATCTACAAATAGTGGTAACAATGTCTTCCACTATCCCAATGGGATAGTAATGGACTGGTTGGCCAACTCTAGATAGATGTTGCTTTTTTTCAATGGAGGCAGGTTCTAGGCCTTGTACATTTCTTGAGAAATCAAGTTGACACCGAAACCTAAATCCATAAGAGCCTTGTGCGACCCATTTCTAGTGATTTGTAAGTATATCAGAGGACTCCTAGGATCAGATATTTTTCTAGGAAGGTGGCCAACTTTGATCCAATCAGTGATGGCATGTGTTAGCATAACCGTATGCGTTGAGTGTGGTGGTTGAGTTGAAGGAGGCTCCGAAGTTTTAATTGATATTGAGGCATCTAAGGAATTAGCCACTTGTGATTGCAAGGACTTGGTTGGTCTATTGGTTCTAAAGAAAGGTATTTTCTTCATCTGGTTGTTGGAACCAATAGTAGGCTGAGAGTTCACAACCCTTGTGGCATAATGTTGCTATGGCGGGGTAGGGATTTCACCCTCCATAGCTGGAGCAGGTGGTAGTGGAGCTATTGGTGGAAGAGATGTGGCCGGATGAGAAGGATGATATGCTTGTGAAATATCACCTCTAGAAGAGGGAGTCTCATAATACTCGTGGGCTTGGTAGTGAGGTTGAGGAGTGATGTAACTAGTAGAGTCACGTGGGTAGATTGGCTACTGCACGTAATATCCATATGGGTCATGTTGCTAGTAAGGATATTGTTGCCTTGGTGGCATTCCCCATGATTGTGGGTGCTGCCACTGTTGATATTGCTCAATCAGTTGTGGTGGAGTTCCACTTGGATAAAACGTTAAGGGTTGGTGGAACTATCTTGGGTTACCTTGGGGGTAAGGTAACCTTTGGGGTGCTTGTCATTTGTTCAATCGTGGGTTGAGTACATACACCCCAGACTCTTGTAGATGTCAGATTATAGGGCAACATCCCTTAGGATGGTCATATTGACATATTTCACATCCACTATCATTGTCTGTTTCTGACTCAACCTCTTTAATGATGGCAACTTTGCCCTTACCCTTACTACGTGCACGTTTAGCTTCTTCTTTTTTCTTTTCTCACAATCACTGCCTTACTCTCTAGACTCTACTATTTTAAGAATAGTTTGAAATCTATTGTCTAGGGAATCCCACATTTGGTCTACTTTTGCTGAAACTTATGATGTCATCTTTTGGATAGGCAAAGTTTTCCTATTCACCATCTCTTCGAGTGGTGACTCTTCTTCATCCTCACAAAATCTTACTCAGCTCTTCCGAAGGGAAGGATCTCGGTTATAGTCTTCTGCACTTTCTCTCTTCCATAGCTCACCTTCTTCCTTAGCAACTTGCTCCAATAATCTTTGAATTTGATGGGACCTAAGCTCAGATAGTCTCCCTTGGGCATAAGTCCCAAAGGTTCTTCTCATTTCATGCCTAAGCCCATCCACGAGATGATGCAGTTCATCGCTTTGCGATTAACCCTGGCTAGGACAACGATGTAACAGTGCATAGTATCGTCACATGGTAGCATCCAAGGGTTCATGTCCTCCTTGTTTCCAGCCTTGGATTTGCTTTTGCAAGTTAGACCTGGTACTTATCGCTGAATAATTCTAACATAGTACTCCATCTATGAATAGATTCCGATTCTAAGGACCGGTATCAGCTTTCCACTTCTTTAACTAGTGTCCATGGGAACAACTTAAGTTTTTGCCATTTGTCCTCTATGTTTTGTAAGGCACACGAATCATGGAATGCTTATAAGATATTCTAAGGATCAATGTTGTATCCCCCTTCAAATCATAGGATGTTGTTCATATCTAATCTCTTGATCCTACTATCTTTCTGGTGCCTTGTTGAAATTCTAATAGCCTCAGTTATGTCTAACATACTTCGAGTAGTGAGTAGGGGTTCATCGTGATCATCTCATCCATGGCATCTATGATGCCTACATTGTTCCCTACTCCCTTCTTTTATGTCGTGACTCTCTAGAGTGCCCTTGTCCCCTTTCTTGGCTATTTCATCTATGACTTCCACTTTGCCTACCTTTATCTCCATGGTCTTTTTCTTTATGACCACATCTAGATATTGAAGGAGAGGGTGAATGAGATGATGAAGGTAAAGAAGAAGGAGAATTGTCACCATGATGGTGTCTGCTACCTTCTCTTCTGTGGTCTTAGCCCCGATCATGATTGCAATCAGAATGTCCACCTTTATCATGAGTTCATGTCCCTTTTTTGGACCCTTTGTGCCCATGGGTATCAGAACCTAGGTTATGAATAGTGGAATGAAGGTTCTGATACACAACCCCTTGGCCAAAGTCAAAGGAAGGAACATCATTGTGTGGCCAACTACCTGAGGTAGGTTCACCACCCTCATTTTCACTTAAGACATGTAGGGCATCCTCGGACCCTTCAAAGACTTATGATGTCTCTCCTATTGAAAGTCCCTTTGACGTTGTGCCTCTGTGGGATGGTATTCTCTTGAGTCATGGTCTTGCACAATGTATTCTGCGTGTAAGTGCAGCATGCCAATTCGTGTGAGAGCATGAAGAAGCATGCTTAGGATTGAACAATCAGGAGATAACACTATGTTACCTTATAAGTCTCACCAACTCAGTTGTTCATCTTGATGGAGGATAAAGGTGAAGTCTTGTATATACTCATCAGGATGAATATATACCACTCGAACTTGTTGAGGGATTGGCAAATCAATGTCATGTGTATTACGCTATCGACTATTTCCTATTTTAGACCTAGGCGGTGAGGTGCTTTCATATGAATAAGAAGACATACTTGTCTGTTCAGTGTGCAATGTATTCTTATTTATTATTTTCTCAACCAACCCTAAGGGTTCATTCCAACGATGTGAATGATTTCCTATGTTCTAGTTAGCATACAAATAACTAAGTCCCTGGCAACAGCGCCAATGATGAGCGGTGAGGTACCCATATGCTCAACCATACGAATACGAGTGTTTCATGCACGATTTGGTCGAATTCCAAGGACTAAGTGCCTATGCGCCTTTGTGGAACAAGGATGGGTTGGTTGATCATTGTCTTCCCAAACTTACTTGTATCTCACGATTGTATGGTTAAGTAAGTTTGAGGCATATGATTTTTATAGCTTTTATGTTTTTATTACCTGCTGCTAATAAGGGAGGAGAGAGAGAGAAAACTAAGTGGTTAATTTAACTTAACTACTGATTAACTAGGCTTTAAACTAATCCTAACACCAGTATTCGTTTTCACTTGCCATACACATCCTGAACCAGTGCAACACTACTGGGATTACTAAACGCTAATCATTACTAAGTTACCAAGTGTTACACGCATGCTCAAAGTGATCATACTGTGTGTGCTAATAACATAAATGTAAAGTGCATAAAAGAAAATAAAATAAAAGAAATGCGTAAGAAAAAAAATCTCAAGTGCTACAAGGATGAATCGAAGAGCTCGTATTTATTGTCATACACAACATGTGCTCAGGTACATAATGCTTGAATAAAGATCCGTCCACACTTAGACCTTCTACTGCAGGCACTTGGAAAATACTCTAACTTTCAAACAGACTACTAGAGTTTCGCTACTTGACTACTAAAAGACTTCTTTTTCAATTGTGCGCTTGGGCACTGTATTTATAGGCTTGGAAGCAACCACTCTAATAATTAGAGTAACCACTCTAATAATTAGAATAAACCGTTAGAGTAACTACTCTAATAATTAGAATAAACTGCTAGAGTAATTGCTTTAATAATTAGAATAAATCGCTAGAGTAACTGCTCTAATAATTAGAATAAACTGCTAGAGTAACTGCTCTAATAATTAGAATAAACTACTAGAGTAACCACTCTCATCACCACTCTTCGAACACATCCTAAATGCATATAACACTACTGGGTTACCAAACATTAAGCATTTTTGGGTTACCAAGCACTACACATATGCTCAAAGTGGTCATGCTATGTTCATTAACAATTGAAAATTAATTACTTAATTAAAGTGCATGAATATTAAATGCATTAAAGGAAACATTAATTTATTCTCAATGCTGCAAGGATTATCAAAAGGGCTCATCTTTATATTTGTCACACTGTTGTGCTTAGGTACATCAATGCTCGAATAAAGATTCATACACACTTAGACTTCGGCTGCAAGCACTCAAAAATATTCTAACTCTAGAATGGCTAAATTGCAAGAATTTCATTACTCTATGCAAAAACTATTATGAAAATCGTGTACCTAAGCACAATATTTATAGGCCAACATATACCCTGCGGTATCGAATATTTGACATTGCATCTTGGGTTCCAATATCAAAGTACATCAAAACACAGTTCATCATATCCCCATGATTGAATGAAAACTTGTCCTCAAATGAACAAGAGGAGGAACAAGTTCGTTACAAAATATTGGATAGGCATGGGATTATTAACTGACATTCAAATTGACTTAGATGGAACAAATAGACTCTAAGTGCCCAAGTGTATGGATTACAATCTTTTACAAAATTAGGTGTTTGTGACAATAGAAGTGAACACCCTAGACAAAACTAACATCCAATTCCTCTAGTAGCTAAAGAGCAAGGTAGAAGATTCAATGATCATGAAGGATCCTTATCGCATGGCACTGCTGCTTAGCCATTGAAGAAGATAGTCCTATTTCCAGTCTGTGCTTCCCACTACAATCACAAAAAAATTATGAATTAGTGTGCAATGTGTAATGTATAGCCTTTTAAGTACCTTGTCTCATTGGTGGTTACACTTGGCTAGGTTGTGATTATGGTGGATTGATTTCGTTAATACTATTAGCAGGAAGGTTGAAAAAGAGGTGAAATGGATAAGCGGTCCATTAAATTCTAAAAAGTTTAAAGGTAATGAAATGCTTGAAGAGGGTTTAAGAATTCACAATGATAAAAAGAGGATTTTACTAAAAACTGTTGTGAAGATGTGCACAATTGGATATCATTGATGTTACATTTGAAAACATTGATGGCTGGAACACCAAGAGGTTATCAAGCACATAGCCTAACCCTAGATCTGTGCAAGGGCTATGCTAGAGAAAATGGAAACAGGATGCCCTGAATGATCTGGTTGATTAGACAGGGACTTACGTGGTGTAGAATAACTGTATGCAAACAATAGTTTTAAAATGTAACACGTTGAGGTTGAAATGGAAGAAAATGAAAGGTGCACGATAATGGAAATACATCAAAGTATGTAATCGTGACAATAAGCATGAACAAATACACAGAGATGTAATATGTATGTAATAGCAAACATGGAATGAGATTTCGAGTTAGAGAATGCACCACCCCAAAATTAGGAGATCTGGTCTTTGTTTGGCTGATGAAGGTGTACAATTGATGTGCAGTACTAGACAAGCATAGCTAACAATAGAACGATATGGTCACAGCTCCTGAACTACTACCAATGGGGTGCCAACAGGAACTATTGAGCCAATGCTTGGTTAAGGACTGCTACGCTGGGTTGAACAAAGATCCAAGAAGTGCTACTGCTGGGATTTGCTATTTGTCACTTGTTCTATTTGCCAATCTCTTTGCCAAAGCTTACTGCCAAAAGCCAATCTCCAGAAGTCAACCACAAGAGAGCCCTTCTAAAAGCCAACCCCTTGAATGTTATTTGCTAGGGTATTTATAGGGCCAAGAGCAGGAGAGAAACATGGTTTGGACACCACGTGTCCTGGGTCCCACATGGCATGAATTGTGGATGTGCTACACTGATGTGTAGTGCTACACTGAGTGGGACGAGGCTAGAAGTGAAACCTGCTAAGCCATGACCATACTGTTCAAATTGCATGTGCCAGAATCTAGGGAACTACCATGTTTTTACAAAAAATGCTCATGAAAAATGCAAAGTGGAGCCTATGCTCCAAGACTACGTCTTCTCTCCTCTTACAAGTAGGGTCAAGCATAGGGACATCTTTAGGAATCAACAGGGGGATGCAAAATAAAGCAAACTACTAATCTTGTCTGTCGAGGATATGCTAGAGTAGAAATGAACACTACCAACAAGTTCTGGAGCTACTAAATATGTCATGAGGCTTCTTCGTGAGTGTTACACTATCTACGTTGCCTAACATAGCAGTGTAGCATGAATACTTTACTTGCTATGCTAGGTAGCATAGCATAGTGTAGCACTCCTCTTTTGCATGAATTTTGTTCAGATAACTAAAAATATCATTCTAATGCTTGGTTAGGTAGGCAACTTCAGCAACTGGAAACCCTGCTTTTTATGTTGAAAGGTCCTAGGACCTGTTGATTTCATCCTTGGGACACTTTTGGACCTTTAGCCTCAAACTCATCATGTTCCTCATGTTGACTTGTTGAGCTAGCCTTCTCACTCTACTCATCCATCTTAATCGATTGAGATAGGATGTTTGTATGAGTGTCAATAAATGGTATTTTATTGTAAGGGGAGGGTATGTACTCCTTTCCATGTCAATGATTAATTCATACTCACGTTTAGCTTCAACCTCCATTTGTGGAATAAGTAGGATAGCTTGGATCTTAGCACAAATGAAGTTGTAGTGATCTTCATTTATTATGGCAAAATCCAAGCCTTATTCCCTTAGCTTGAGTGATTTCCTATGCTCAACTATAGCAAGGTCTTTTAGGTCATAAACCCTCATTGCATCTTGGTTATATACCATGTTTATCAAGTTAAGGAGCAAAATAGTTGGCTGGCTGAAAGACATTGTCACAAGTTTAAATTTAGTTTAATAAATTTTGCAATCAATTAATTAAGAAAAATTATAGCAAGTGGAATTGCCCAAGGTGCAAGAGGGATATGGCTGTAAAGTAATGTAAACTGCAACTACAGGTGTAGTGTAGGTTACAATGATAGGGGTGTGCACTACACTTAAGAAAATGTGAGAGTTTTGAGGTTGGTAAAACCAACTATTTTGTCTTTGCCAACTAAGGCTACACTAGAGAGGGGAAGGGGGTAAGTAATCAAGAATTACCTTACCCAAAAACAATGTGCTGGGTTACCCCTTCTTGGCAGGAATATGTTTGTTTTGGAAAACATAGAGTAGTAGTCAATCTAGCATGGATTTGAGTCAAAACTTGCAATGCTTTGTTAGGATACTTTGATTGAAACCCGAGGGCAATGTGGGATAGGTAGTTTTGGAGGTCAAAGCATGGCCAAGTGCAATTATTTCGCTAGAATAGCTTGTCGGAAGATTTTCTTGCATTATGATCTTGCTACACTGTGCTACGCTGTGTAGCGTAGCACAACGTAGCACCCAGTTTTGCCTAAATTTTGCATTACTCTGTAAGTGTTCTATTATGGGATTTGCGCTATGTCCTGAGGTCAAAGTAGGACAAGCATTTTTCATGGTCATAGCATGGGCAATTATGTTTACTTTGGTAAAACAATCTGAGCAAAGATATTATCATATTAGAACCCTGCTACGTTGTGTAGCATAGCATAGCGCAACACACACATGCAAATGATTTCTGATGAAATTAGTCATGTTTTCCTATGTCATGCTGATCATGCTTCAAGGATGAAGAGGGGCGGGTATCTTGGAGGACTGAATCATTGCCAACTACATCTTTGGCACCTGATCAGTCTCTACACGACCTACTACGCTGTGCAGCGTGGTGTAGCATAGCAGGTTTCGCAATTAGAAAACTTGTCGAACTATTTAGTCCATCCTAAACACCTTTGATAGCTCCTGACCTAGCACTTGAGTGGCCGTCGGCCAAGGCATTTGTCAAGCTAGACAAGCTAGAGAGTGTAGCAAGCTTAACAACCAGAGAGATAGAAAATTTGTCAAACTACATGGTCCACTTTCAGTGCTACTTTTGTGCAAATTGACCTCATGATTGGATGTTATGTTGACTATGCTACAGAGGGTGGTAGGCAAGCCTGGAACTCTTAGGTGCTTGCAGAGATCCTTGGCCAAATTTTGGGACTGTGCTGAGTCACGAGAGTCCCAAAATTGATGGTGTTTCAATGGCCCCTCTTTGTTGACATCTGGAGGATCTGCCCTAGAGACATTGACAAAGAACATGAAACACCATGCTGAACGCGACACCCACATCATTCATAAGTGCCTGCTTAGATAATTCTTTGCTATGCTTGCGAGTGCTATGAGAGCTGAATATGATAGGGAAAGGGGATGGGTTTAGGAAAATCGGGCTAAGGAAAAGGAAAGGTGTAGGATGCATTATCATGAGAGTCATTGCCATAGTGTGATCCCTCATTGGAATCCTTATGAGGAAATCATCATGCATGGGTATCTTTTCTCTTTGGATTTTGACTCCTTATCAAAGTGTTTAGAGCTAATTGATCCAAGATTGAGATGATTACGAAGGAATTGTGTCATTTGTTTTTGGGCACTTGCCTATATTGCCATTTTTCATTAAAATTTTTTTTGAGCTTTTGTGTTTTGTGCTTTGTGTGCTTTTTTGTTGCACACCCATGTTCATTCGAAGGCAATCTTGTCATCGCTGAAGGACAAGTGTTTCCTCCTTGGGATGAGTTTGTGTTACATCCTTGTGGGGCTTTGACCTGCCTATAGAGGATTTCCATGGGATGAGTTGTGTTACGTCCATCATGGGTTTGGTAGTTGGGCATGTGAAAGGGCTTTATGTGCATTGGAGAAGCTTGCAAAGAAGGTGTCAGAAGTTGTAAGTATAGGAATGGTGATTAAGTTGGCTGAAGGGAGAGTAGGATATGCACTCTTAAGTAGCTAGGCTGATTGAAGTAGGTACTTTGCAATAATGTAGTGTCTTGTTCTTATGATGGAACACGTTCTTGAACGACACCATCTTGGCTTTTATCTTGCAAACACAACAGAGAGAAACCCAGCGAAACAAGCATCAAGGGAAGTGGTAGGGTCCTATTTTCTTGGGATACTACCTAGGTGGCAAGGGTTAAGTCTAACGTGTGCAATGTCCAAAGAAGGAAGGTTAGTGCAGGTTTCAGCAGCGGCAGGTAGAAAAGTTTCAATGGCCCTACCGAAAATGAGCACTGAAGAGGCTAGGAGTGATGATGATGCAAGTGCTCAGGAATCCCCACCAAAGGCAAGCATCATGAAATCCAACTGCAAGGTGAGAAGCCTAACAGCTGAATGCCTTTTTGTATTTTGATGATGGCGAGGGTTGGAGGATGGCAGCATTTTGGCTGGGCCACAATAGTGTTGGGACTCCAGTGATGGCGAGAGTTATGACCAAGATGATTGGCAGTGGTAGCAGTAGCTTCGGAAGATCAATAAGATGTCAAATGACATCTTCGGAAGATCAGCAAGATGCCAGGAATGGTGATGCTGCATGTGTCCCAGAAGGTTTTTTCTTGATGACATGAACTTCATTCTGGAACTGCAACATCCCACCCCATCTGCTTAGAAAACTCAAAGATATGCATGCTCACTTGTTCACAAGTTCACACGTGTGAACCGAGAGGTGTTGCATTGTGAACCCAATTTTAGGTCCTGGCAGACCATCGAATATGCTAGTTTAAGGTCACAGCAAACTGTGATGTGCTAGTTTAAGGTCTTGGTAGACCGATGTGCTAGTTTAAGGTCCTAGCATACTGTTGTGCTAGTTTAACATCATAGCAGATGGGGGATGGCCAGTTTAAGGTGGTAGCCAACCATGTTGTGGATGCTAATTTTGCATGGTGGCCCAAAGACAATCTATGGGTGCCAGTTTTATGTCATGGCCCAAAGACATGTTGTGCCAATTTAACATCATAGTGGACGTTCTATGCCAATTTTACGTCATAGCGGACGATTTGCTTACCTTGCTTCATGTTCAATGTAATCCTGCTTGTTAAGCGTAGTATGGTTTCAGGTACAAGTGGTTGACAGGATTTGAGAATTTGTTGCTATCTACATCAGCCAACATGAATGCCCCATTCTCATAGGCTTTTGTAACTACAAAGGGGCCTTTCCAGTTGGCTGAGAATTTGCTCACGAGCTCACGAACAACCTTGAGGACTAAGTCCCCCTTTTTGATTGGTCATTGGTGCAAATTGCAGTGATGTTTTCGTCATTGCTTGTCTTGGTACCATTCGATGCAATTAAGTGTTTGGGTGTGCTCCTCCTCTACGAAGTCAAGGTTCATGATCCTTGACTCGTTGTTTTGAGCCTCGTTCATGATGTTTGAAAGGATCATTTGAAGCGATGGGACCTACAATTCAAGAGGTAACACCACTTCAGATCCGTATACAAGATCGTATGGAGTCTTACTTGTAGTTGTCCTACATGTCATGTGATAAACCCAAAGCATGTAGAGGATTTGTTGGTGCCATCGCAACTTGTTGCTACTAAGCATCTTTTTCAAAAGGTTGATGATGACTTTATTGGTAGCCTCTGCTTGGCCATTTGCTTGGGTGTAATATGGTGATGAGAAAGAATGATTAATACCAAGACTTTCATAGAAGGATTTGGTTTCTATGCTACTGAATTGTAGTCTGTTGTTGGTAATTGATGAGACGCAGATTGCACAAGCCGCAATATCGTGGCCGACGCG
>MNCI01021413.1:86619-120635 GCA_015680685.1 Gnetum montanum
GTAACAATTAGCATTTGGTAGCCACAGTTGCACAGTTCAGGGTGTGTACGGTAAGTGGGAACAGATGCTGACACTAGGACTTAGTGTTGTATTTAGAATTAGTTAGTTTCTCAACCCTTCACCCTCATAGCTTAGGAGATAAACCAAAAAAATCATATACCTCAGACTTACTTAACCATACACCGTGACACATACAAGCAAGCCTGGGAAGACAACGAACGATTAACCCCAAGTGTTTCTTGTGGCGTTAAGGCATTTAGTCTGCAGAGTTCGACCAGATCATGTGTACACGCTCGTATTCGTATGGTTGAGTGTATGGGTACCTCGCCACTCATCAGTAACAATGGTCATGGGAAGGCCAAATCATGTAACTATGTTGTCTAAAATGAACTTACAAACTTGTTGGGACGTGGTCTTTCTAGGAGGAATAGCTTCTACCCATTTTGAAAGGTACTTGGTTGCGGTAATAATGAAGCTATGCCCCATAGAAGACTTAGGTGTAATGGATCCTATGATATCTAGTCCCCAATGTTGAAAGGTCCATGTGATCTGAGTGGTGTGCAATTCGGTAGGTGACACATGTATGAGGTTTCCATGACGTTGACATACATCGCATGTTCTTACTTTGGCAATGCAATCACGTTTCATGTGAGGCAAGTAGTAGCCCATATGCTTGATCTTTGCTGTCATAGCCCTGGGAGCTATGTGCCCTCCGCATAGTCCATCATGGACCTCATCAAAAATTTTTTGAACTTCCTCTCCATTAACACAAACTAGCAATATCACATCATAAGAATGTTTGCATAGAGTATTGTCTCCTATGAGGACATATTATCGTGCTCACTTCCGTACTGCATTCTTTTGGGCAAGTTTTAGGCTGCATGGTGGTTCACCATGTTGGAGGCATGTTTTCATGTCATCATACCACTCTTGAGTATGTACTACACTTACAGATGCTATACTTTTCATGTGAACGATGGGGTCGGTGCATTTCACTATCACAGCAAGTAAGGTGGTAAACATGTGTGCTGGTACACTCAGGGCCAACATTGCTAAGGCGTCTGTTATAGTTCTTTCATTACAGGGCACATATTGGACATCTATGGTTGCAAACTGCTTTAGTAAGTATTTGGCCAAATCACAGTAAGGCTGTAAATGGTGTGCCTTGCAAGTGAATACCTTTGTAACTTGATTAATGACTAGTTGTGAATCACGTCGAATTGCTAAACTTTGGATTCCCAACTCTCTAGCTACTAGGATGCCCCTAAGGAGACCCTCATATTTTGCTACATTGTTTGTGCAAAGAAACATGAAATGATATGCAAAAGGTTGGATCTCCTTGGAGGGAAATGTGAGGACAGCAGCAGCACTGCCACCTCGTGTAGTTGAGATACCATCAAAATGTTGGATGGCTTCGAAATCTACGGGTACTAGGCTTATGCTACTAATATGCTCATCTAGAAACTCGGGCTCTATCACTACTTGGTCATTGGTAGGTGAAGGTATAAGTTGTGTAGCTATTGCTTAACCCTTTACAGATGATTGTGCTACATAGTGTAGATCGAATTCTGCAATTATGGCTTTCCATCAAGCTATCCTACTACTTTTGTATATATTGGTTGTAATAGCCCGAAGTATGTTATTCTTGCAAATAATGTTTACTTGACTTCGAAATAGGTAATGTCTCCACTTTTTAAGCACAAACACTAAAGCAAGATAATTTTTCTCTACTTCGTTGTATTTCACCTCATAGGCTACCAATGCATGACTTATATAGCAACGCGGCAATGGACATGTCCGAAGTGGCCAGATAAATGTAGAAAGGTTTGTCTCTCTATGGAGGGTAAACAGTTGGAAGATGAACAAGGTCTTTCTTTAAGCTATCAAAAGCTTCTTGACATTGATTTTTCCATTCAAAGTTAACCCCCGTTTTTAGCAGGTGTTTCATTGGATGCAAGTTGTTAGTTAACCTTATGATAAATCTTCTTATGAATTGTACCTTGGCTTGTACCCTACGTAACTCCTTAAGGTTTGTAGGTGATGCGAGGTTAACAATGGCTTTAACTTTATCGGGGTCCACATGTATCCCCATTTCTAACACCAAAAAACCTAACATGCATCAGGTTTTGACTTTGAAAACTCACTTTCTAGGGTTGAGGCGAAGTTCATGCCTACAACAACATTGAAGGACCAAGTTTAGGTCATTTGCATGATTAATAGCTTTTTTAGATTTAACAGCTATATCATCCATGTAATCATTTAGTTTCTCTAAAAGGTAATCGCTAAAGATGTAGGTCATCACCCGCTGGTACATTGCTCTTACATTCTTTAGCCTGAAGGACATCATCGTGTAGTAGAAGGTTCCCCAAGGGGTCATGAAGGTAGTTGCTAACTGATGTTTTGGATTTATGCAAATTTGGTTGTATCCTGAGAACCCATCCATAAAGGATAGTAAGGCATGATCGGCTGTAGTATCGATAAGTTGGTCGATGCTAGGCAATGGGAAATCGTCTTTAATCGTTGCCTTATTCAAATCCTGGAAGTCTATATAGATTCGTATACCCCCAATTTTCTTGGAAATGACTACAATGTTTGATATCCATTCTGAATAATCAACCGCCCATATGAACCCAGCTTGGTAAAGTTTAGTCATTTCGCTACGTACAACTAATGTAATTTCTAGTTTGATCTTGTGGGCTTTTTGTTTGACTGCTTTGATTCATGAGTCTAGTATGATATTGTGTTGTATGATGCATGGGTCTAAGCTTGGCATGTATTCGTATGACCATGCAAACACTTTAGCATTATCATTGAGGACTCTAGAGATGCTTTATTTAACCTGTGACTCTAGTAACAAGCTTACTTTTAATGTTCTTGCCTCTCCTTTGGATGTAGTCATGGGGATTTTGATAAGGGGGTCCTTAGTTACATCACCAGCCTCTAAATCTAGGGTTTGGACTAGATGCTTGGGCCAGTCTAGGGATGTTTCTAAGGATGCTATGTTAGTATCATAGGGGGAAGGTTCCAAGTCTACTAACTCTATGTTTGAGCACCTCATGAGTTTTCCATGGGGATCTATCAGAATTAAGGGTGAACGAAGATAATCATACATAGCCATTTTTCCAATCAAACCTGCCACAATAAGCAAATAAACAAAGTCAAGTGATACATGCTTAAGACGACAACATGTAATGAATGTATGTAAAGCAATGATGCAACGTTAAAGAGTTTCCAGTTTAAGGTCTTAGCGGACCGCGACTATGTAAAATTTCATGCCGAAAACTGCCAATTTAAGGTCATAGTGAACCGTTACTGGGCAAAATCATAAGTTAGAATTGCCAGTTTAAGGTCGTAGCAGACCATAACCGTGCAACATTATGAAAATGAGGTGAAAATTCTAGTGTATTCATGTGTTATGCTGCAACTATGTGCTATGTTGCAGTAGACATGGGGTGTCCCATGCTATGCTGCAGTAGACAAGGACGTTTCGTGTTACGCATGGGACATGGAACATCCCGCGTTATGCACGGGACATGGAATGCCCCAAAAAGTAACAAGTGTTGTAACCCTATAGGCTATAAATAGGGGATTACCCATGGTAATCTTGTCATTTTCACTATCAGAGCTAATACCCAGAGCGTAGCACAGTTGGGCTAAGAGATAGCGTAGCAATCGCAGCATAGCAGTCAATACACCTAAGTTGGGCAGTAGGATGATGGCGTGTAAGAGTGAACATAGGCATCAAGGTCTTGCCAATGTGGAGGAAGGGGAATGCACCTTGCGATGTCTCCCCAGGGTGCTTATTGAGGAGCAGCAGGAGGCCCCATCCACCTAGTAAGTCTCTACGCTACCTTTACCTACACTGTGTGATTTGTTGCATTGGGATTGTTACTGTGGTCATGGCTTTGGCCGCCGCTACAGCTGCTATGCTATGACTATTACGCATCGCTGCCATGGTTGCTATTGTTGTAGGTAGGGTGTTGTATCATTTTGAGGGTTTTAGAGGTTCTAGGAAGCTAGCATGCATCCTTGGTAGCGTAGCATGCATCCTAGGTAGCGTAACACACATTCTAGTTTACTATTCTTCCATTTCATGCAATAGGATAGGCTAGGGGCTATGCAAATGTTATGTGTTTTTTCTTAGGTTATGTTACCCTTGTCAGTGTGATTGACAGGCTATGTTGTGTTTTCAGTGCTACATTGTTATACTGTTACGCTGCTACGCTACGCTGCTATGTTGCTATGCTGCTACGTTAAGCATGATGCAAATGTTACAATATGCAAGGCATAGTCATGGTGCTATGCGTGACATAGTCACTGCTCTACACAAGGTGCACTCACTACGCTATGCTGCGCATAGCGTAGCCTCTACTCTATGTACAGTGTACCTGCTACACTACGCTACACGTAACGTAGATGCTATGCTGTGTAGGGTGTATCTGCTATGCTACGCTATGCGTAATGTAGCCTCTATGCTGTGCAGGGTGTACCTGCTACGCTACACGTAACACCCTACTACGCTGCATGTAATGCAACTACTACGCTACGTGGGACAAGTAAAAGTGGAACTTATACTTGACAAATTTTTGGCTTTGTTTCATTGTTCTAGGGACATATTGTTTCATACTTGGGAAACATTTGTACACCAGAGGCTACACTACGCTATTCAATAACCGTCACTTGCACATTGTACTGACGCTTTGTGCTATGCCATGCAGGGTCATGTTGAAACCCATCTTGATCGTGATTAAGTTGGTCAGAGTTCTGTGCTGCCTAAGTGCACCTGTGGCCAACGTCCCCCCTTCCCACATGCGAGTAAGGGACTAGGTGGTCTGGTTTCAGGAAGGTGCATGGGAGTTCCTAGAGTTCCTTCTTCGCCACTTTAATGTGATAGTGTGGTCACACTTGTCGACTGAGACAGCCGTTTTTCTTGTTGAAAGGCTAGTGCTCAGGGCAAACTGAGTCATCTTGAAGTTTATGGTTGATGGGTCTATTGAAGGAGAAGGGGCCAGGAGTTCAAATCGGCACCCAAAAGGTTTGAGATGCTTGTGTTGGATTTGGGATATGCCTGAATTTAAGTGTTACCATAAAAACAACACCCTGTTTGTTACTCGTCACATGAGCACTTTCTTCTAGAATCCACCTGGGACCATCTACTGTGTCGGTGGGTGAGTCCTATGAAGATGTTTTAGACATGTTATATCATTTGTCCTACATAGTTGAAATGTTTATTGCATTCTATATGTCACTAGGTCTATAATTGATAAGGATGGGCTCCATGATCAAGAGGGCACATTGGCATTGGCCCAAATAGCCTTACAAGAGTTCTCTTCTACCGAGAACGTGCGTAATGGTGTTATAGAACAACTTGGAAATGATTTTAGGACCTACCCAACCAAGTATGCTAAGTTTTATCTGAAGTGTGAAGAACTTGGATGGTTGGATGGTGAATGGGCCTCCCATCGTGTGCCAACTGTGGAAGAAGTTATGGTGGAAATGCCACCATTCCCCACACCATTTGCACCTAGTGCATTAAGTTATGCATGTCCCTTAATATGATTAATTGTGTTATCTTTGTTATTTTTATCATTTTGTTTAATTATTGTACTAGCGGCCAAATCCCAAGAGGTTACGGTAGTCACCTCAAGTCATGACGAAACTAACCTCTTCTTCAAATACAGTGAAGTAGATGAGACATAATGTTGGTTATGTAATGGGGCCCCAGTAGTAAATCCAAGCATTCCAGCTGTAGAGATGTTCATCCTTGTTGATCTTTTACAGAAAGGACTAACCACTTTTGCACATGGATGCATAATCTGCGGGTATGTTTGAGATCACCGATAGCCTTTTCGCAGATCTATTCGGTGTCCCTTTCGATGGCTTACATATAGGGGAGAAGACTGGTAGAGATGTAAACTATCAAGGGGACATTAAAAAGTGGCTAGGGGCGAGCAAAGATCGAAAGGGGATTTACATGAAAAAGGTCAAGCTAGAGGTAGCCCATAAGGTTTACCCTATCTTTTGTGCTTGTGCTTTCCCCAAATTACTCTCTCAAGGGAAAATCCTTGGAGTAGAGCAAGCTTGGATTATGAGGGATGTCATGGAAGAAGGGACTCCCTATAATTGGGCCAAGTATGTCGTTAAGGGTTTGCGGGCTGAAACAGGCAAGCTTCATGAGAATCTTAATGCATGTTTTAATGTGCATTTCACCTTTTTCATCGCTTGCCTATGATAGTTCGCTGAATTCTTGGTGGTCCGAGAGAATGACATCTAGGTGTTGCAGGATCACACCTAGATATCCAAACCATGGATCTACCAAGTGTTCCACAACACTCGATCCCAGGACCCCCCAGAAGCTATTGGGAAGTCTTTTTTGATAACAACGAGGGATCGGGTGGGAAGACCCTTTCGTGCACCAGACAGTGTTGGACCAATGCCTCCCACTAACACAAGCAATGCAGTAAGGGGGGCACGACTCATTGCTGAAATAGTGAAATCGAAGTTGCAACGTAAGAAGTCTCGTCCCATGGAGGAGCCTCCACACACCAGTGAATAAAGAGGCAGAAGGTTGCAAATCAAGGTTCGCAAAGTGCAACCCACAGTTACTGGTGAGTATGGTTTAACTATCCTATTAGCTAAAGCTACCTCCCTTCTTTTTATATTAGATTATCATGCTCACTTTAGATGTGTTTGATAGATGATGAAGAAGAAGCTTTGGCCCTTGACGCAGGGGCCCCTACTATAGAAGAAGAAGTGGCCCTGGCTGTAGAGGAGAAGGCCACTGCTGTAGAGGAAGAGGCGCCTATTGCAAATGAACCTTTCATAGAGTGTGCCCTAGCACTTAAGAGGCACATGATGATTGAGGATGCTACTACATTGTTAAGTCAGCTTGAGGGGGAAGGGCTAAAATTTGATGCCAGTGAGTTTGATAGTTTTCTTGACAATGTGTTGATTGGCGATCCCCCTACTCTCACCCCTGAGGGGTTACTAGGTAGGAGCTTTGCACTATCGTTCATGTCATTTTTTTTCAATTTTTTCCTCTTCTTTACTATGATAACATGCTTTGTTGTGCAATGGACACTATTACTAAGGCTCCCAATTCTTCCTCTTCATTTTGCCTCTAACCATGGACTGAGACCCCAGATAAATTTGCCTTTATGGAGGGGGTATTCGATGACACGATTGATCGCTTGAGGCAAATTGATCCTAAAATAGGTGTATTTACATTATGAAATTTGCACTCTGTGTTGTTATATTTTTACCATTGTCTCATGACTAATGCTTCCTCATGTTGGGTATAACAGCTTCTTGGGTGAAGTGGGATCCAAGATAGGCAGTCGATGTTGATGCTATGCCTGAACTCCCCCTAGAGGTAACCGAGGTGCCTCGTAATGTATACGAGGAGGCGAGTAAATGCACATTCTACTCAACACGATCCCTGTGGAAGTGTAGGCACATCAACGAAGACCTCTGGAAGTTGGTCCAAAAGCTAGAAAATGAGAAAGCTAGCCAAGCGGTCGAATTGGAAGATCTATGATCAAGGAATGAGTTCTTGATGGCCCATGCCACTTCCAATGGTAGTTTGCATACCGCCATAATTGATTATGCAAGATATTGGTCGATCGTACGGGGTAAAAATGAGGCTACCCATGAAATAATTGAGTAATCCTTGTAGATGGATCTACTGGCCCAGAAAAACCAAGACTAGAAAGATTACAACACCAAGGTGTATGAATGGGGGCAAGCATAGAAAAATCATAAGCACGTGTATAAGGTGGAACATGCTACCTATGATCAGAAATATTAGGATGCTTCCATTGAGTTACATACTCATAAGCTATTTCTCGATGTAATCGATGTTGCTAAGGCCTTTAATAAATTTACAAAATAGGTAGTGGTCAATGAGTCTCCTGAGAGGGAGATGACTTTGCCTTCTGAGGAGACCACCACCGTCACCTTTTCTCCAGGGCCACCAACTTGGACGATTTTGGAGAAGGGGAAGATCACTGCAAGTGTTGACTTAGGGAAAGAAGATTAGGCAAACTTGAGTGAGGAGGAGATACTTCAACACTTAGCCACTGGCATGGATAGAATACCCCTAGAGATGGATGCAGGCCCATCTCAGGTTAGCCACTCTTTATTGTATCGCAGTCTATCTTGTGAGAGCCTTATCATAGTTTGATTCATTATTTTTTTTTCTTTTACGCAGGATCCAAATGAAGGTGTGGGACCTAGTGGAGCAAGAGATGAAGATACTTGCGAAGACTTGTAGCGTGACAGCAAAAAAAAATTTATTTTTGTTTTTCTATTTTATTTTTTGTAACCCTTATTGTATGGACTCAAATTTAATGAAGAGTAAAAAGTGAAACACTTATTTCATTTCTTCTAGTTAATATTTTATTAATGTGCTTACGCCCCTTGTTCTAGTTTAAGGCCATCTCAAGCCATTGCAATAGTTTAAGACTATTTTGGGCCCTTGCAATAGTTTAAGGCCATTTCGGGCCATGCAATAGTTTAAGGCCATTTCAGGCCATTGCTAGTTTAAGGCCATTTTGGACCATCGCAATAGTTTAAGGCAATTTCAGGCCCTTGCTAGTTTAGGGCCATTTCGGGCCATGCAATAGTTTAAGGCCATTTCATGCCATTGTAACGTAATTTCCGACGGTCGGTTGCTAGTTTTAGGCCTTAGCAGGTCGTAGCGATAGTTTAAGGCCATTCTAGGCCATGGGTGAGATAATTAATGCAAACGATGTCACAATGCAAATAGTGGACATAATGCAAACAGAGAACATAATGCAAAATCAAAAGAAACAAGAGTATTAAGGCCAAGCATTCATGGAAGTGAATTAGAGGTAGTCTCTAATTACATAATTGTTTCCTAACCCATTGTGGGCTAGGCAGAGCGTATGGCCGGGAAGCTTTGTGGTGATATTCCTCTATGTTGTCATCTGCTATTTGGAAATGCAGTTCAGCCCAAGTGGTTTCTTGGTCTAAGTTGGCAATTTTGGGTGGCTCATCTATTGAACATGGGAATTCATTTTGGATGGGTGATGCATTTTTAGAGATTTCTATCTCTAACCCTTATTCTATGTCTATATTATTTATAGCCCGAGGGGCTATTTTGTCACCAAAGATCACCACCTCTCCACCTGCATAGGGTAGGTGGATTTCTTGTTGTATGGGTGAGGAGATAGCTCTTAATTAGGCTAACCATGATCTCCCCAAGATCAAGTTAAACCCAGGCATCTCCTCCATCACAATGAATTCCACGTTGATGGGAAACTGATCTCCTGCCACAAAGTTGATGTTAATAGTGCCTTTGACTACGACATGTGCTTCATTAAATGATTTCATATAGGAAGTTATTGTGGGGTTTATTTGATCCACCAGGCCCAACTTGTCAATAATGGAAAACAAGATTACATTAGTGGTAGCCTCGTCATGAATGTGTACTCTGCGAATTTTGTATTGATCCACCTGAATCATGATAAACATGGGGGTGATAGTCACTTGACCCTTTTTAGGGTCATCCTTAATGGCCTTGTCTTGAAATGTTAATTGGGTTAGTCATGGTTCTTCAACCATGGGGGGAAGCATAACAACGTGGATAGTTTTTTCTTCAGTTGGCATGTTTTCGTTAACTGAAATGGATGCTAACATGCGAATTAAAGCCTCACGGTGCGCCATAGAGATCATGATTAAGTCATACAAGCTTAATGTTGTATTCTTTGCTTTAAAGCTTGTTTAACTTGCAAAAGCGCATCTAGGAAATCTTGCCCATTGTCTAGTTGTTTGCTGATCTTTGCTTCTTCTATGCATCCTAAAAGGTGAATCTCCAGAGGAGTGGGTTTAGATTGAATGACAAGTTTTGTTGGCTCAAAGGGCAGTGGTTGTGTATTACCCGTAGCCTTCAATGATGAAGTCATGGGCATGGCCGACAGAGGGGTGGGCTTAGGGGGGCCTAATGTAGTACATTCTCTAGCCAACTTATCTGCTAGACGCTCTTCAAGTTTCCTTGGATGGGAATGTTGTAATGTAGTTCCTATCATTAGACCTTGGGTTGCAGAGGGAGCCATATGCTTGGGCACCTTGATAATGAAAGGTGCCTAAGTTGTTGTAGTAGTAGGTGGTGTACTCTTAAGCACAAAAGGTGTGATAGATGTTTGAGGAGGGACTTTAATGACAAATGGGGTTTGCAACCTAGTTGTTGTTGATGCTTTAGGGTTGTGGGGAGGTACACGAACCACAAATGGCTCATGTTGTGACTCTGTGTTATCATCCACACCAATAGCATTAATAGTATAACCCATATTGTTAGTATTCAACAGGTCTTTGTAAACATTCATCAATTGTTTTTCAGGTCAAACAGGACTACTCTCATCCAAAATCAACTTACCCTGATCGATCATTCGTTGGATATCATCTTTTAATGCCAGGAAATAATCTGTGTCATTCCCACACACTTAATGATAATCACAGAAGCGCTCTAGTCTAAAGTTCCTAGGTATTGGTGGGTCATTAGGTGTAACCACAAAGGGATCACCAAGGACTTCACAGTACCTCTAATGTCATTTAAGAGCCTCCTCTAACATCCATTTATGTTGAATGTGCCTAGCTCCCAGCAATTATTTTAGAAGCTTAGATGGCCTGATTGGTAACGAAGTATATTTTGAACAGTCTTTGCGCTCAAAATTTGGCCTCACTGAAGTTTGGGTGGTAGTTGCTAAGGTTAAAGGCTGGCTAGTGCTGCCAGTGTCGGGTGCTGTGTTGGTTGTGGCATGAGTTTTAGATGCTTTATCCATCTGTTTACCCTTGTTGGTTTCATGGGGCTACAGCGACTACTATGGTTGTCGTAGCTTTGCCTCTCTCCTTGTCCTTCTTTGTGTGTGCATTTTTATATGCTACATAGGATAGATCCCTACTAGCTTCCACCGCATCTTGGATACTCTTGGTTTGAGTGAACGTCTAGCTAAGGGAATGTAGAGCCAAGTAGTATAGCTTGGATTTAATGAAATCATTTACTATACCTTTGAAAATGGCTAGTAAATGGGCCTCGGCGATCGGTTCACGAATTTCATTTAGAGTAGCACTCCATCGTTGTATGAACTTTTGCACGGATTCTAGTGGCTCTTGCTTAATGCTCATAAGTTGATCTAAAGTGACTTCCAACTTCAGGTTATACTTAAAGCGAGTCACAAATTTGCTTAATACTTCTTCCAATGTTGAGATTGAGGCATGGGGAAGTGTGCAGTACCAGTCTAAGGCTTTACCCTTCAAGGACATGGCAAATATACGAATGATGGCATGGGGCCATGGCTGTAGTAGTAGGGATTTAGACCTGAATGTAACCAAGTGAGCATTCGGGTCACCCTCTCCATTGTATTTTGTGAACTAGGGCAATTGTACCTCAAGAGGCAATGTTAGCCTAGGAACGATTGGACTAATTGGGTCATCCTGATAGCAGTCCATGACCTGGACTGTTTCTAAGCTAGCAGCTTTAAGCTGTTTAATTTCATCAGTAAGGGTTTGGATGAGCTAGAAAGCTTGGTCTAGACCTAGGGGTGTCACAAGGGGATGCAAGGCTACTGGAGTAGCCATCACTAGTGGCATTGTTGGTGCAGTTGCCATTCCCATTGGGGGTGCTGTTTGAATAGCCCCTACTAGCAATGTCGGTTGAGAGGGCCACAACCTAGCAGGTCGTGCCACTAAAGTGGCTGGCATTAGTAGCACTACGGGTGTGGTCATCTGTCCCATGGTTGAAGCAGCCCATAACCCTCCATTCGGTTATGTTACATGCAGAACTTAGTTTGTTTGGGGTTATGCGTATTGCTGCATATGAGATAGTTGGGTTGTGGGAAAAGAGGTTATTGTTGCCCACCATGCGGTCAAGGTTGGGCCTGCTATTGATGGTGGAATGTGTATAGAGGGGGGAGGGGGATAAGAACGAAACTTACATGTAGCTGTGAGGTAGGCATGGTGTGCATGTATAGTAGTGTGGGTATTACAGATGTTTGGTGCGAAGTTGAAATAGACTAGGAAGGATGATTGGTAGGAAATGAGGTTGAAGGGCCTACATGCTGATTTTTTGATGTTATTTGGTGACTACCCACCACCAAAGAGGGTCTGGGTTGCGACTGTGTTGTGGTAGTAGCAACAGAGGTGGGAAATCGTGACTGGTGTGAACGGGCAATAGATATGGAAGGGACAACTGTGGCATAGATTGGATCATCACCCTCAGAGTGGGAGTATAACTCCTCTTGGCCATCTTGAAAAGGTTCATCTTAGTGGAAGGCTATGTTCCATTCTCTTGACCTACTTAATTGTATAAGTTGGTTTAGCATCCATTGATACGTTTTGGTCAATGGGATAGTGGTATTAGGAGTAGGAATGAACTCCCTTCTGTTCCGATGGATGAACTCAAAGTTATGTTTTTCTTCATATTCATGATGGTCCAATGGTATATTCACTTAAATTTTTGCACACAAAAAATTATATCTCTCTTCATGTTAAGGCAAACATTTGAGTGACTATTGTCACAGCCTAAGGGACTGTCGCTATACTAGTATTGGGTTGGGTGATCACTCGGGACCTGCCATATGTTGGATAGAGTAGGATACCTCCAAGTTTGAGGTGGGAACTAAAGTGGTTGTAGGATTCATCTTTTCTGCATGAAAGAGGTGTAAGATGGATAGATACGTGGTGAGAAACAATTGGAAAATAGTAGGTTTTCATGCTAAATGGCAACGTAATGCAGTGGACAACGTATTGTAGTAGACAGCGTAACGCAGTAGATAGCGTAATTGTAACGACAGAAAACGTCGATGGCTGGAAACACTGAGAGGTTTTTGGGTGCACAGCCTTACCCCGAATCCGCGCAAGGGTCGTGCTGGATAAAATGAAAATGGGGTGGCCTGAATGGTCTGGTTGATCAAACAGGGACTTAATTGGTGTACAATAACCCTTTTGCAAACAATAAAAGAAAATGCAATGTGAATAGCAGTAGAAACGTGCTAAAGTGCGTAACAAGGCAGTGAACACGATTTAATGCTTAACAATGTCAAATAAATGCTATGATTAGCCAAAAAGAGAGTTTGAATAGAAAGGTACACCACCCTGAAAAAGGATACAAGTATACAAAGTGTACAATAGACACAGTAGGAGCAAAATCACAACCTCGATGGTGTCAGGTTGTGAAATCTAATGCTCACTATGATAAACTGTGCCTCCTGGGTCGGTGGTCATAGTATACCATGTGATGTTGCACACTATGATAAACTATGCCCCCTGGGTTGGTGGTCACAATATACCATATGATGTAGTTGTGCCTCTCTGTCAGTGTGGTATGCTCTGGGTCTCGTTTTCCCATGGAGCTAAGTGCCAAAATGTTAAAATGCCAAAATGCCAAAATGTAAATGCCAACTACTTTTTCCAGTGAAGAAATTGAAGCCTTCCTCCCTTTTTCTCCTTTTTTAAAAAGGGCATAGAGGTATTTATAGGGCTAGGGTTAGCCCAAAATGCGGATCTGGCGCCACGTGGTAGTGCGGTAGGTAACAACGTGTAACAACAAGTAACAGCTCATAACAGTGCGTAACAGCGTAGCGTAATGGGGTGCTATGCTACGCACTATAGCAAGATGCTACGCTACATAGCATAGAAAGGTGCTATGCTAGCACTGTAGCAGGGTGCTACGCTACGTAGCATAGCAAGGTTCTACGCTATGCAGCGTAGCAACACATAACAGCACGTAACACTTAGCCATATTTGCAGTTGTGATGCTGAAACCCAAAATTTTGTGGTGTTTCAAGAACTGCCATGTTTTTACAAAAAATGCTCATGACAAATGCAAAGTGGAGCCTATGCTCCAGGACTACATCTTCCCTCCTCTTGCGAGTAGGGTCAAGTGTAGGGACATCTTTAGGAATCAATAGGGGATGCAAAACAAAGAAAACTACTAATCTTGTCTATCGAGGAGATGCTGGAGCATAAATGAACACTGCCAACAAGTTCTGGAGCTACTGGAGATCTCCTAAGGCTTCTCTGTGAGTGTTACGCTATCTACGCTACCTAGTATAGTGGCGTAGCATGAACACTTTGCTTGCTACGCTATGCTACACTGGGTAGTGTAGCATAGTGTAGCAATCCTCTTTTGTGTGAATTTTGTCCAGATAACTGAAAATATCATTTTGACGCCTGGTCAGGCAAGCAACTGGCAACCCTACTTTTCATGTTGAAAGATCCTAGGACCTACTGATTTTATCCTTGGGACACTTTTGGACTTTAAATCCTTGTTATGCTATGTTACACTGTGTAGCATGGCATGGATTTGAGTCAAAACTTGCAATTCTTTGTTAGGAGACTTTGATCGAGACCTAAGGGCAAAGTGGAATAGGTAGTTTTAGAGGTTAAAGCATGGCAAAGTGCAGTTCTTTCACTAGAACAGCTTGTTAGAAGACTTTCTTACATTATCATCTTGCTATGTTGTGCTACACTATGTAGCGTAGCACCCAGTTTTGCCTAAATTTTGCATTACTCTGCAAGTGTTCTATTGTGGGATCTGGGCTATGTCCTAAGGTCAAAGTAGGACAAGCATTTTTCATGGTAACGGCATGGGCAATTATGCTTACTTTGTCAAAACAATCTGAGCAGAGATATTGTCATATTAGAACCCTGCTACACTGTGTAGCGTAGCACAGTGTAGCACTCAAATGGAGATGATTTCTGATGAAATTAGCCACGTTATCCTATTTCATGCTGATCATGCTTCAAGGATGAAGCAGGGAAGGTATCTTGGAGGACTGAATCATTGCCAACTACATCTTTGACGCCTGATCAGTCTCCACATGGCCTACTACGCTATGCAGTGTAGCGTAGCATAGTAGGTTTCACAATTGGAAAACTTGCCAAACTATTTAGTCCACCCTAAACACCTTTGAGAGCTCCTAGCCTAGCACTTGAGTGGACCATTGGTAGAGGCATATGTCAAGCTAGACAAGCTAGAGAGTGTAGCAAGCTTGACAACCCAAGAGATAGAAAATTTGTCAAACTGCATGGTCCACTTTTAGTGCTACTTTTGTGCAAATCGACCTCATGACTGGATGCTACGTTGACTATGCTATAGAGGGTGGTAGGCAGGCCTAGAAGTTCATGGTGCTTGCAGAGATCCTTGGCCAAATTTTGGGACTGTGCTGAGTCACGAGAGTCCCAAAATTGATGGTGTTTCAATTGATGAGGCATGTAAAAAGGTTTGATTGTGAGAATGTCTAAGGGTAAAGAACTTAACTAACCCAACCAAAAGATATGCAAGTAGGTCCTTCCCAAAGTAGGCATAGGCCTTTTATTACCCTCATATAACTTTAAACTAGGGAGTCCATGGGCTTCATGGATCATTAATGGTTATAGAAAGTTAAAGACCAAATCCCAGAAGAAACTACCTAAGAATTTTGACATAGCAAACTAGGACATCGAACCAGAACATGAAACTGGAAATGAGGTGACACATGAACAACATAGATGGATGAGATAGAGTGGAATGAAGTTCTTGATTAAGGTCACATGAAGTCCCTTGTGAATTTTATGGTTAAATGACCTGATAAAATCTATCCTTAGTCCAAACGAAAACCAACCATGTTCAATGACATCGCATTGCCATTCTAAGACCAGTCCACCCCCCTAAGACACAAGAATGCTCACACAAGATAACCACCATTTCATATTTAAAAAGAAAATAGAATTAGGAAGTGAGGAAGGGCTTTAGTTAGAGGGGACCTTCAAGCATGGGTAGCATGTCTTTCCAGTCTCACAACTAGTGCTTATAGCCAATTTATTTTGTTCAAGGAGTGTGCTTTGAATTTCCATCATCATCATCATCATCATTATTATTATGCAAATTCCATCATGAAAAGACTTATTCAACTTCTTATTATTGGTCAACACAGAATTGTAAGAAATCCATGAAAACACACATACACCCAAATAAGTATAAAGGTACAAAGAGTACCAAATCCCCTTGAAGTCACACCCTATTCAAACCTTTGAATCCTTTCCAAATCTGGAAACTACCAAGTCACAAGTTCATTAAAGTTTGATTAATGAAAAAGAGACTGCACATTTTTAGAACAAGGAAAGTCATAGAGTTCATGAATGGGTGGATGTTGTGGACTCACTACCTATTTCATGAAAAATAAACCATGTCCAAGTTATCAATAACAAAATTCAAAGCTAGAATCCAAATACTAACAATCAAATAACTAGATAGCACATTGTAGCGACCAAAAACATTAGTGGCTGGAATGCTGAGGAGGTTTGCAAGTGCACAAACTTGACCTTGCATTTGTGTGAGGGCCTTTGCTGGGAAATGGAGGTGAAGCACCCTAAATGGTCTTGTCGATCAAATAGGGACTTTGTCAGCTACAATTGGGTTTTCAAGCACAACCAGGGGGGTGGCATGGTTAGCCAAAAATGTCAGCGCTAATGGTGTTCTTGGTAGTACCAAGGTTGGCTAAGCCTGAGCATAGTAGGGTTTCCCAGCACGAGAATGACAATGCAAGCATGCAAGAAACATGTAGAATAGTGAAAATGCGAATGTGATGTTGAATGTCAAAGAAAATGCTTAAAATGCAATGGAGGAAATGCTTAAAATGTGGTAGAGTTTGAGACAAAGAAAGAATGGTACCACCCCAAACAAGGAGCGTAGCAATTGTAACTGAGCTTTGAGGAGGTATGCGATGTACAGACGAGCATAGTAGCAATGTAGCCAAAGTCTCTGGGGTGGCCCAGGATGAAGTCCAACATCCATTGCAAGGTCCGTGTCTATTGGGTTGGATACCGCAGTGTCCTATGGGTGTATGATGCACTACAATGCTAAGTGAGATGCAAAGGGATTGCCAAGATGCCAATATGCTCCAATGAATGGGGTGCTTAAGGTGCTTCAAGTGCCAAATAGTGCCCTAAGATACTTAACTATCATTTGGATTTGGTTAGCCAAATGCTTCAAATGCCCACCACTAGAATGATTTGCCAGCTCCTAGAGTGTGGAATGCAGGGGTATTTATAAGGTTAGGCTTAGCGTGCAATGTAGATAAAGTGCCATGTGGAAAGGGGTAGGTGAGGCTATGCTAACCTTTGCTATGCTCCCACTAGAGAAACTGTTGTTGTGCTTTGGTATACTCCATTGGACCCCAAGAGACTACCAAACCATGGCTACACTATCAAAACTGCATGTGCCAACACCGCAATGTACTTGTAAATAGTGCAAAATAGTATAATTTAGAGGCTATGCTTTGAGAATACATTATCCCCTCTTTCGAGTGGGATCAAGTGTACGTACAACTTTGGGACATGGAGGGGGAGTACAAAAAGATTACATGTTGCTAATCTTACTTGCCAAAGAAGTGTTGGAGCTAGAATGAAGGCTTGTGCTGAGCTCTAGAAGCTTTTGGAGGTAGTTTCTTGTTGCTACACTCTAGAGTGTAGCACAACAATTAGGCAACTCTTACAAAAGATGAATTCTAGTGCTGCTATGCTTACTACACTAGAGAGCATAGCATGATGGGATAGGGCATAGCATGGACACTTAGAAAAATCTGGCAAAAATTACGATCCTTATTCTTGCTACGCCAGCTACACTTGAGAGCATAGTAGGAGGGGTAGCTTTAGCAGTTAGAAAATCTGCCAAATGCCTCTTCCATGCTAAGTTAGCTTGACACTAGTGTAGACTGGCCACTAGAGTGCTGCTATGCTAGAGAGTGTAGCAAGAGGGATGTGAGCATAGCAAGGCACTTAGAAAAATTTCTACATGTGCTATTTGACATAGGAAATTTTACAAATCTGGTTGTGTTGCATGCTATGCTAGCTATGCTCTAGAGTGTAGTCCCAGCAATGAGATCATGGGTGAAACACTTAGAAAAAATTTTCCTTCAGTTGACACTTAGACAAATTTTCCATTGTAGTGTTGTTGCCTGAATTTGGTGGTGTTTCACACATGCCCACATCAATCAAACACACTATACCCAGTTGGCCATAAGGCATGTTATTATTAAAACATAATAAGAAAATTACATCCAAAATAAAGGAAAATATACAAGAAAGTGTAAAATATTTAAGAAAAATAAAACATACTAATGATGTTGTAAAACAAAAACTTTGAAAATTAATAACGTAAAACAAAAAGGTGTAAGATAAAGAATGTGTAAAATAAAAAGTTGTAAAAGTAATCAGGTGTAAAAGAAAATGATGAAAAATTGAAAAGCCACTTATATAGTTAGCATGGATGACCATATCCCCCATGACTAAGTTGAAAGGAGGAGATTTAAAATATTGAGTGTGGTTGTCCATTTAAGAAGGCTTTTGCTACATTAGCTAGCTTAGGCTTGTGGAAAATTTTGACTTGTTGTATGTTAACTAGTTATTTTTTGTCTAGACTTTCAGGTTTGTAGATCATCATGGCCCTAGAAAAAGAAGTTTATTATATTATATAAGGTTCTTCCCACAATGTTTGGAACTTAGTTTGTTGAGGCACATGTGTGGGGTTCCAGTAGAGAACCTTATCTCCTAGTTGAAATTTGACTTTCCTAATTTTAAGATCATGGCACTTTTTGTTGAATGCCTTGTGCAACTCATTAGATGATAGGGCCACCAATTAATTTTCATCTAGCAAGTTAAGATTCATTAATCTGTCTTTTTGTTCTAAACTTAGGTCAAGGTCAATGTCACAAGCCATTGAAAGTATACAGAGCCCAAATTGAATAGGAAGTGTTGGTAATTTCTCATACACTAATTCATAAGGGGAATAGCCTATAAGAAGTTTCCATGTTGAGTGATAGGCCCAAAGGGCATCATTGAGTTTTATGCTCTAGTCTTTTCTATATTTGCTGATAGTTCTTGTTAGAATCTTTGTGATTTCCCTATTGATAACCTCAGCTTGACCATTGGCTTGGGGGTGGTAGGGTGTTGTTAGTTTATGTTCAACCCCTAAGCGTTGCATAAGCTTCCAAAATGTAGTACCAATAAAGTGAGTTTTATTATCAAAAATTAATGCATGTGGCACACCAAACCTATTTACAACATTTTGTTGCATAAATCAAGCAACAGCAGAACATGTACAATTGGTGATGGCTGCTGCTTTTGCCTATTTTGTACAATATTCAACAACGACTATGATGTATGCCTTTCCATTTAACATGGATGTGATGGGACCCATGAAGTAAATGCCCCAGATGTTGAAGGGTTCCAATGATTGGATCCACAATGGAGGTACCTTCCACCATCTCATTAGTAGCACTCCTAAGAGTGAACATATTGATGAGCATACTTGAAGATTGTTGGCCAATAATACCCTGCCATTAGGATTTTAATGGTCATGCATTTCCCAACATAGTGGCCCCCACAAGGACCTTCATGAGCATCTTGGAAAACATGGAGTTGATCAACATCAAGGACATACCAACAAGCTAGGCCATAAGTGCATACCTTCTAGAGGTGTCCATTGATCTCCATGAAGCATTTTACCTGGTGAAGAATCTATTATTTCTTCTAGTGGTCCAACCCTTGTGGTATCTCTTGGGTGAGAAGATAGGTGAGAATGCCATCATACCATTTAGGCTTAGTGGGCAATTGTTTAGTTATAGCCTTAACAAAGAGGAGTTCATCAAAAAATAGATCTAATAGTGGGCTTTCTTACTCTTTGTTGTCCCATCATAACTAAGACAAGTGGTCAATGACCACATTCTCAGTTCCCTTTCGATTTACCATCATAAGATCGAATTCCTATAAGATCACTAGCCACCATATGACATGGGGGCTCACCATTGGCTTGTTCATCAAGAAGCCGATGGCATTGTGGTCTGTGTGCACAAAAACTTTGTATCCAAGCACATAATGCATGAACTTCTCTAGAGCAAACAAAAACTAACATCAATTCTTTTTCTGTGGTGGTGCAGTTCAGTTGTGCACCCACAATGCTTCAGCCCATGCAATGGATGTAATATGAACATTTCTTGTTGTCCATTTGCATAAGCATGACTCCCAAGGCATAATTTGATGCATCCATCATAACATGAAATGGTCTAGACCAATTTGATGCTTATAGAGTTGGATTCTCTACAAGTTTCTTTCTTAGTTGCTAAATTATTTTTCACATTCCATGGTCCAAACAAATAGAGCATCTTTCTTTGTCAACTCAACCAACGATTTTGTGATCTTAGAGAAATTCTCTATGGATTTTTGCTAGTAGCTAGTGTGTGCAAGGAATGATCAAACATCTTTGATTGTTTTTAGTTGGTGGGTTAGTCCTTGGATGACCCTTATTTTTTGAAGGTCTACCTCAATTCCTACTTGTGAGATTTGATGCCCCAATATAATTCCTTCCTAGACCATCAGATGACTCTTTTGCTAATTGAGCCAAAGGTGTGTTTCAACACATCTCTTTAGAACTTGCTCAAGGTGATCTAGGGCTTGCTCAAATATAGCTCCATAGATGGAGAAGTCATCCATGAAGACTTTCACATCACTACCAATTTACTGCTGAAAAATACTCAAGACTAAGCATTGGAATGTGGTAGGGGCATTGCATAGACTAAATGGCATCTTGTGATATGCAAAATTCCCCTAGGGACTCATGAATGTTGTTTTGGCCTAGTCCTCTCGCATGATTTGGATTTGGTTATAGCCACTATAACCATCCAAAAAACTATAGTAATAATGCCCAAATATTGTGTCTAACACCTGATCAACGAATGGCAATGGAAAATGATCTTTGAATATTTTCATATTCAACAGCTAAAAATCGATGCAAACTTTCCACCTACCACCTTTCTTTAACACAATCACGACTAAACTAACCCACTCACTATTCGCAATGGGATAGATAAACCCCACCTTGAGGAGTTACTTGGTTTTTTCCTTGATGATTTACTTCAGTTTGGGGTTCAATTACCTTTGTGGATGCCTATTTGGCTTCATGGCTAAATTAGTGTAGATATGATGCTAGCATATTTGAGGATTAATCCTTGTGAGTTCAGGATATGACTAAGCAAAGGTTGCTAACCATTTTTCAACCACATTTAATAGCATATTTTTCTATTCTTAAGCTAGATTTTCATCTATTATAATTGGCTTTCCATTTTTTAAGAACACATATTCCATGTCAGCCAGTAGAGCTTTTAATTCAAGGGGCTCTTACTTGAAATTTTTAGGAATTTCCAACTCTCCTCAATAGGTATCATCATTTGTATTATTGAAGAGTTGGTGATGAACTTACTCCAATTCATCCATGTCTGTGACATATGCACATGTTAGGCTCTTAGTAGGTGTCATGCAAAGTGTGCTACTTTCAAAATTAGTGGTTAGCCACTAGGTACCCTTTTGTTTTATGGCTATTGTGTACAAAAACTTTTGAATATCAACTTTTGGTGCACACTACTTACATGCAAAGATGGATATTTGATTCACTAACTAGAGTATCTACACAAAATTGCACCTTGTATCATTGTACACAATGCATAGAACTCACTTCTTCTTGATCTTCCCAAATGCATTTTCTTTAGATATTCCAAGAAAAGATCTTTGATGCCTATATTTGCATCAACAGTGCTTAGCCATGCCCTTCCCATGATGATTGGGAAGTCTCCTTTGCAATTCTCCACCTTGATCACTAGGAAATCAACATGATAAAACCACCTACAAACAGTGGTCACAATGTCTTCTACTAGTCCCAATGGAACAGTGATGGACTAGTCTGCCAATTCTAATTTGATATTGCTCTTCTTTAGAGAAGGTGGGTTCCATGCAATATACATCTTATGAGAAATCAGGTTGAAACTAGAACCTAAATTGAGAAGAGATTTGCATGATTCATTCTCATTAATCTGCAAATAAATAAGAGGACTCCCATGATCTGGTAATTTCCTGGGAAGGTTTCCAGCACAAATCTAATCAAATATGACATGAGTAAGCATAACAGTATGGATCTTGTGCGATATTTGGTTTAAAGGGGACTCAAAGGAATTTGATATAGATGGAGACAGAGAAATAGGGTTGCCAACCACAGGTGTATGTGAGGGCTTAGGTAGACTATTAGATCATAAGAGAGGTCTTTTCTTAGATTGACTATTTGAACCACTCAGTTGATAAACTAGTTGTAGATTAATGACCCTAGTGGCATTATGTTGTTGCAGTTGAGCTAGGAGTTCACCCTACATAGGTGGTAGTTATGTAGAGGGAGGAGGAAGATGTGTAGGAATAGGAGGAGGATAAGGCTAAAAGGTGGTATCCCTTCATGCATGTGGAGAATGAGTTCAATAATAAACAAAAGTGTAGTAGTGAGGTTGAAAAGTAGAAACATGATTGGAAGAGTCACATGGAGACAAGCGTTGTTGAACATAATACCCATATGGATTATGTTTTTTGTAAGGGTATTACTACCTTGGTGATACTAGCACCCATGCCTATGGCTGCTGCCACTATTAATACCACTTGTATGGTTGTAGTGGAGTTCCACTTGGATAATATTTGTTGTTGTTGGTCGAATTGCCTAGAATTGCCTCAAGGATAAGGCAATCTTCTAGGTCTTTGCATTGGTGCTAGTCATGAATTCAGAGCGTATACCCCAAACTCTTCTAAGTGTGACACAATAGGGCAACATCTCTTAGGATTTTCATAGTGACAGATGTCACACCCACCATCATCATTGAATTTGCTTCCCGCAACTTCCTCTATTATAGCAATCTTGTCCTTATCTCTTTGGTTGGCACATTTAGCTTACTTGCATCTCCTGCGATCACAATCATTACCTTGTTTCCTAGACTTCTCTGTAATTTTTAGGATAGCTTGAAATCTGCTATCCATGAAGTCCCATAATTGATCAACCTTGGCCAAAATTTCATATTAAAATTTTTGAAGTGACAAGGTTTTTTAATTCACCACCTCATCAAGTGATGATTTTTCCTCACTATCATAGAATCGAACCTTCCTCTTACAAAAGGAAGGATCGCAGTTGTACTCTTCTGCACTTTCTCATTTTCTTAATTCTTCTTCTTCTTTCACTACCTGCTCAATCAATCTTTGGATCTGATGGACACTTAATTATGACAATCACCCTTGTGCATAAATGCCAAGGGTTCTCCTTATTTTGGATTAGAGCCCATCTACAATGTGGTGAAGTTGGTGTAGTTGAGAATAACCATGGCCAAGACATCTATATAATAAGGAATAGTATTGGCTTATGGAAGCATCCAAGGGTTCATGTGTCCCTTATTTCCAACCTTGGAGTTACCTTCTCAAGTTGGACACTTGGGAGTACATTTGATATTTTTCATTGAACAATTCAAGCATTGTACTCCATCATCTAATAGATTCTAGTTCTAAAAACTAGGACTAGTTCTCTACCTCTTTAATGAGTGTCCTAGGAAAAAACTTAAGCTTTTGCCACTCATTTTCTACGTTTTGGAAGGCACATGCATCTTGAAAAGCTTAGAGTTGGTTCTACAGATTTGAGTTATATCCTCTTTCAAACCAAGGGATATTATTCATGTCTAGTCTCTTGATCTAACTATCCTTTATGTGCCTTGTGGGAATTCGTACTGCCTCTGCAATGTTTAGCATAATTCAAGTAGCAAGCAAAGGCTCATTGAGGCCATGATTGTGATGCCTATGATGCCCTCTACTACCCCTTCATTCATGGTGGTGGGTCTATCTTGACCACTCATGCTCCTAGTCTTGACTTGCCCAATGGTCCCTTTGGTCACCTCAATCTTGTTAATCACCTCCATCATAGTCACTTCCCCTGTGGTTGCAACCAAAGCTAGAAGAAGAAGATGATGACGATGAAGGTGAAGAGGAAGGAGGATTAGCATAATCACAGTGCCTACTACCCTCTCTTCAATGATCATGGCCATGATCATGATCTTATTTCTTGTTTGCATCCCTACCTTGACTCTCCTCCTTGGATCCTCCTTTGTCATTGGATCCATTCTTTCCAAAACCAGGATTGTCAATCATGGATTGCAAGTTCTAGTTTTAACCTCCTTCACCAAAGTCAAAGAGAGAAATTTCACTGAATGAAAAATCCCCCAAGAAGGATTCTCCACCATCATTTTGGTACAACAGGAGTGGGGAATCAGTGAACCACTTTTCCTTCGCAGATTCATAGCATTATTCTAGTTATCAATGCCTGAGATGTTGTGCCTCAATAGGATGATAATCCCTAGCTTTTCACTATCTTGTATAACATACTCAACATGAAGTCCTTGGAGTCCCAATCATATAATCGTTTACTGGAGCATCGTAGGAATGGATCAATCTAGTGACAACATGATGTTGCCCTCCATGTCACACCACCATAGTTGTTCATCCTAATATAGGATGAAGGTGAAATTAGATACATACTCATCAAGATGAGAATATATCACTCTATATTGTTGAGGCACCTATTGATGAACTCCATCAAACTTGGGCGAAGAATCACTCTTAAGAGAAGAATACATTTTATGTTAGAAAATAAAAAATGCAGTGTGATTCTAGAAATTTTTATAGTTATTTTAAGGTATGATATGACTCTAGGATTCATTCCAATGATTTTAAATAAATTTCACTAAAACCTAAATAGCACACGTAACAACTAAAGGTCCCTAACAATGATGCCAATGATAAGCAATGAGGTACCCCTACGCCCAACCATACGAATCACAAGCATTCGCAAGTGATCCGATTGAACTTTATAGACCTTAAGTTCCTAAGTGCACTAGTTCAAGAAAGTGAAATCTAATCGAGATGAACGTTGTCTACTTAGTTCCACTCATGAGATACAAGTTTATAGTTAAGTGCAACTAAGGTATATGATTTTTATCATTTCATGTTTTATAAATTTAATTGCCTAGAACAAGAATAAAAGGTAGACTAATTTAATATCTAGTTAATCTACTACCTAGCTAACCTAACACAAGTACCTTTTCCCACTCTCCAAACATATCCTGAACACATATAGCGCTATTGGGTTACCAAACGTTAAGCATTTCTAAGTTACCAAGCACTACACGTATACTTGAAGTGGTCGTGCATGTGTTCATTAACAACTAAAAATCAATTGCTTAATTAAAGTGCATTAAGGTAAAGTGCATAAACATTAAATGCATTAAAGGAAACATTAATGTATTCTCAATGCTACAAGTATTATTAGAAGGGCTCATCTTTATTTCTATCACACTATTATGCTCAGGTACATCAATGCTTGAATAAAGATCCGTACACACTCAGTCTCCTACTGCAGGCACTCAGAAATATACTAACTTTGGAATGGCTAAGCTATAAGAACTTCGGTACTCTATGCAAAAAATATTATGAAAATCATGTGCCCAAGTGCTATATTTATAGGATGGCATATACCTCGCAATATCAGATATTCGACATCGCATCTTAGGGTCTAATATCGGGTATCCAATATTGAGGCTCTAATATTGCGTATCCAATATCGAAGAACATCAAAACACAATTCATCAAATAGATACTTCATGCTTAGGCTAGTTTAGATTATTTTTAGTTCCATAGTAAATTAGAAATTAATATTTTAGTCATTTTATTATCTTAAATATTTTAATCATAAAAATAATAAAAAATAAAAACATCTTATGCCTCGATCACACTTAACCATATCCATCAAGCTACACAAGTGGTGATTAGGAAGACAATGATAAACAACATCACGCTTAATTATCTAGGATACTATTAGCCCAATGTTCCATGAAATTTGATTGGACCACGCATATACACTTGTGATTCATATGGTTGGGCATAGGGGACACTTGTTGCTCATCAATAGGATAACCATACAAAAAGAGATTATGCTTTCACTTGTCTATCCACCTACCTAAGAAACCTTAGCAAATATATGTATGTATATGTTATTAGAAAGTTAATAGTAACTAAAATTTTTATTAAGACCAAAGACCCTATGTATCTATTGTAGATGTGGAATATGTGGAATGTAATTCAAAAACTTCATTCACCAAGTTACAAAGTAACAATGAGGTGTTGGCCTAGTGGTATGGGTCTTAGCTTGGTAACACCATGTCACAGGTTCAATTCTACTAGGTAGTACTGAGTTATAAACTTCTATAAATCTTAGGCTATACCTATGTTTCAATTATTTCGGGCTCCAACACCCTGACAAAGTTACAAAGTAACTATGGACAAAGATTATAAGAGGTACCTCAAGTGGTTATCTTATTAATATAATAAGGATTATGCAATAAGAGTTTGATTATTTAATTTACACTTGAGTGTACCCAAGGATGTAATGTAGTGATCAAGACATTTCTCCCTCAATTGTGAGGTTATGGGTTTAATATTGCCTCCTCTCATGCAGTGTGGCAGCAATGGAGTAGCCTTGTGGTGGGACACTTTTATTTAGTAGGTCACATCTACTTTACTATGAAGATAGCTTTATGTTCCATGAAATTTTTATGAATGTATCATGTTAGCTATATGTCTTAGGATTCATATATTGAAAAAAAAAGTTTCAAGTTCCAATGTCCCCTCCCCTACAATTTAACTTTTGACAAGTTTGAAATATTCCACTTCCTTCAAAAATGTGTAGTTTTAAAGTAACATTTTCATTACAAGATAGTTGCATAATGCATTGAATCCATTAAATTAAAGTTATATGTAGGCTTAAGCATATTCCAACAACGAGAACTAGGAAGCAATGGATGAAACTATGGATCCAGAAGGAGGAAATTTTTGGTGAGAGAAGGACTTTAAACCATGAGAGCTAGGGCTCTAATAGTGGCTCAATGAATGGCCAAAAGATTGAGGATGATGAAAAGGATACATGAGTGGATTTCCTTTACAAATGCCCTACGGGGTAAAGCATGGTTTCAAGAGTGACATGTGATGAATTGTGATAACTCTAAATATACATAAAGGAGTATTTCTCCTTTATGGATGCCCTATTGGGCAAGGCATGGTTTCATGAGGAACATGTAGTGAATTGTGATGACTCTAAATGCACATCAATTAATGGCCTTGAAGGCCCCAAGATCTATATTTTTGAAAAATCCATGAAGACACAACAACAATGATTTTTTTTTGTATTGGTAGGCATGTTTAATTGACAAATGTCAACCATTCAAGAGTTGTAGGCCTGGTGGGTCTTATGGGCATGGCCATGGGTTCATATGCAAACTAGCCCTCTACAAGGTAACATTGTCCTATTTATTTTTATGGAATCAAAACTCACCACGTAATTATGCAAGTGGAAAAATGGATTTTGGGACATATTTCGATCCAAAAGAAGACCGATGGGAAGATCTAGATCAAATGCTCATGATGAGGATGTGTCTTTTTGGTTTACCTATTGAGTTTTCATCCAAGGACATCTTGCACTATATTATAGGGATTTTTGAGAATCTTCTCATGATAGATCTGAGGACTTCTAATGGCATTCTAGGATTAATTGCAAAAATTTGCATTGGAAGGCCCAACTGGACATTTTTATCAATACCTATTATGCAATAATTATCCTAATGTTTGTTGTGTGTGCATACAAAAGGGTCATATATCAATGCATTATTAGCACAACATGATAAACTTCTATAAATCTTAGGATGTACCTATGTTTCAATTATTTCAAGTTCAACACCCTCGTTGACAATGCATTATTTGACAAACCCTAGGGCTACTAGGATGATGCAGGAGAAGGCCCAACAATCTGTTGAACCCACACCTAGCCAAACAAACCTGGGCTCAAACCTTTGACATAACATATTGGATCCTTCTTAAATTTGTGAACAACATTAGAACATAGCCTTGATGCATCTAGCCTAGTTTCCATAGTCCCTTAAGAGGAGGTTGTCAAAGATCTAGTGCCTGATAGAGATGAGCCAATTTTTCAAGCAATGTTTATATCCACATCTACATGGTTTGTGGATGGTACTAATGATAGTTGGTAAAGGGTGATTAGGAAGAAGCAAAATAAATGAGGCAATGGGGTTGGCCATCGACAAGCCTTCCTTAATGCCCAGCTCAAAATGAAAGAAGGGGACACTTGTTGGAGTTCATCAAGGTAAAGCATTACCAATTGTAAGGATCAAAGACTCTTGTCTTCTTTAAATGGTTGTAAAAAAGAGACAAAAAAAAGAAAGAGAGATTGTAGATCAACAACAAGGCACCATGGATAGCCACATCCAAAGCCATCAATAGAACAATCTAGAGAAGGAGCAAGGAACAAGTAATGTTATTGGATTTTGATGAGCAGCGAGGTACCCCTACACTCAACCATACAAATACGAGCGTTTTACGCACGATCTGGTCGAATTCCAAGAACTAAGTGCCTATGCACCTTTGTGGAACAAGGACAGGTTGGTTGATCATTGTCTTCCCAAACTTACTTATATTTCATGATTGTATGGTTAAGTAAGTTTGAGGCATATGATTGTTATGGCTTTTATGTTTTTATGTCATGCTGCTAATGAGGGAGGAGAGACATAACTAAGTAATTAATTTATCTTAACTACTCATTAACTAAGTTCTAACTAATCCTAACAACAACATCCATTCTCACTTGCTGTACACATCCTAAACAAGTGCAACACTACTGGGATTACCAAATGCTAATCGTTACTGCATTACCAAGTGTTACACACATGCTCGAAGTGATAGTACTGAGTGTAATTTAACGATTTGCTTAATTGATCAAAATGAATTGCTACACTAATAACAAAAATGTAAAGTGCATAAAATAAAATAAATGCATAAGAAAATAAAATAAAAGAAATGTGTAAGAAAACAAATCTCAAGTGCTGCAAGGATGAATTGAAGAGCTTGTCTTTATTACCGTACACAAGGTGTGCTCAGGTACATAATGCTCGAATAAAGATCTTTCCACACTTAGACCTCCTACTGTGGGCACTTGAAAAATACTCTTGAGTACAAGACTTTCGCTACTTGATTACTAAAAGACTTCTTCTTCTCAATTACTCCCTATTGTGCGCCTGGGCACTATATTTATAGGCCCAAGAGTAACCTGGGAATAACCGCTCTAATAATAACCACTCTAATTATTAGAGTAATTGCTCTCATCATACCCCCAGGACTGAATGAAAACTCGTCCTTGAGTTCCTTACAAAATACTGGGAAGGTATGGGATTATTGACTAATTGACAACTGATAGATGACAGACTCAATGTGCCCAGTGAACGAATCAATAAGCATATTACAACATTAGTGTTCATGAACATTGTGGTGAACACTCGTACATAAATGACATCCAAGCCTTTGTTTGGTAGCTTGTAGAGAAAAAGAGAGAAAGAAAATGAAGTGTGTTTCCGCCAATGATAAGATTGCGCCTTCCGTTGTTTATCCATAGCCATGCCACCAAACTTGCTCCTTTCATAAATGCTCCAATTCCAGTCCATCCTAAGTGCTTCCTCCAAGCCCAGTCCATTGTTTGTATGATCGCCATCTGCACACACAACATAGTCACAAATGAGCAAGGATAGATAAACCATAATGTAGTTGATACCTTGCCTTGATATGAAGTGCATTGACTGAGTTGTGGTTATGGCATAAACTAGTTCAAAGATTTATCATAGGTGACTACCCAAGATGTAGGGGTTAGGTGAATAGTAAAATGGAGAAAATTGAAAAATTTGTTCCAGGGGCCCCACGTCTAAGAGTGAACCTCTGGTAGCTATAAGATGGAAAAACATGAGGAACAAGAAAGATGAAAAATATCAACAGCAACACCAATAAAATGGATGTCATGGATGGGGATGAAATAAAAAATGATTGATTGTAGGAAATGTTTAAGGAAAAGAACTTAACAATTGCACCAAAAAGGAATGCCAGTGGGTTCTCCCCAAAGTAGGCTCATGCCTTTTATGCCTTGAAAAACCCACAAACCAAAGAGTCCGTAGGCTCTAGGAATGTCATTTGGAAGCAAGAGTTAAAAACTTACCCACAAGAATTCACCAAAGAAAAACAATGCATCAACCCAGAATGGACTAATGATAAAATCGACAATGAGGTGGAAAATGCGAAGAAAGATGGAGAGGAGAGAATGGAATAGAATCCCAAAAACAAGGTTGTGTAAATTCTCTTGTGTATTTTATGGTTAATGTGACTGAGTAGAACTCCTCCCAAATCTAGACTCAAACAAACCACATCTAGTGACCTCGCATCAACACACTTGACCAATCCATCCACTTGAAGCAACAAGAATAATTCCACAAAGAGTCACCACCATCCCGAGGAGAGTGAGATGGAGAAGTAGGAAGTGAGAAAGGGACTTAGTTAGAGGGAACCTTTAGGCATGGGTAACATGTCTTTCCAATTTCATAACCAGTGCTTGTACCCCTTTTATTTGGTCTAAGGAGTGTGCTTTGAATTCCCATGTTGTTGTTGTTTTTTCTTTTTGAATAGGAACCACATCATGCAAAGACCCATGCATTTTTTTATTTTCTATTTTTTTGCATGAGAACCATACCATGCAAAGACTTATTTTTATTCACTCAGCTTCCTGATATTTGAACAATGCTAGAATGGTGAAAAACCCAATAAAAAGCATCCAAGAACCCAAGAGAATGGCCAACATAAATGCATCAAATCCCCTTGAAGTCACAGCCTTTTCATCCTTTAAGTCTTTTCTTGGTTTGAAAAGTACCCAACCACCAATTCATTAACAAGTTTACCTAGAAGAAAGGGGACTATACAGTTTCAATCGAAAGGAGACCATAGAGTTGTATGGATGAGTGGATGGTGTGGACTCATCGCCTATTTTACCAAAAGAACCATATCTTAATATCAGTATCATAATTCAAAGGTAAAAACCAAACATTAGCAATCAATATGATATAATTCAATCCACCATCATGAATACTTATTGGATGACGAATAAAAGTAAATCAAGCAAACAAAGAAATAGTAAAAATATGAACGATGGTGTAAAACAAAAATAAGAAAAGTTGAAAGAATGTGTAAAACAAAAAAATGTGTAAAAAAAATTCAAAAAGAACTAAAGGTCTAGAACGGTTAGCATAGGTGGCCATCTCCCCCACGACTAAGTTGGAAGGAGAAGATCCAAAATAGTGAGCAAGGTTGTCCATCAACAGAGGTAGCATGTGTACTGGCTATCCTAATCTCATGGAAAGGTTTGGTTTGTTGCACGTTAACCAGCAGTTTCTTCTCTTGGCTCTCAAGTTTGTATATTGTCATAGCCCCTGAAGGAATAGTTGCATAAATAATATAAGGTCCTTCCCATAGTGTTTGAAATTTAGTACATTGTGGCACATGTGTGGGATTCTAGTAGAGAACTGATGAGACGCAGTTTGCACAGGCCGCGATATCGCGTATGCGATATCGCAGCCAACACGATATCGCATCCCTCGAGATATCGCGTCCTTTCCTACGATATCACGTACGCGATATCGCAGTCTGCCGCCATGTCTATAAATAAGAGGCGGCTCTCCCTTGTTTGCGGATCCCAATTTTAGAGTAGCGAAGCTCTGGCAGTTTGATCCCTCCAGATTTAGAATTTTTCCCGTGTCTGCCTGTAGTGTGGTAAATGTGATTGTACGGTGTCTTTATTCGAGTGTGCCGTACTTGGACATGCACATGACCGGCAATAAAGATCGAGATTACTTCATCATTGTAGCATTCACTTAGTTTATTTATTTGTTATTTATTTAATGTTATTTATTGCTTTCGTAGCGCGGTGTGAGCACGACTTGGCTACGAGCATCTACGGGTGTGTACGGCTAGTTAAGGAATCGGTTGCTCATCGCGATTAGTCTCTCACCCTTAAACTCCTAGAAGCGGAACGAGTACGACTTGATTATGAGCATTTAAGTGTGACTGCTTGGTAGCCCAGTGGTGTAGCTAGGGGGATCTACGCTTGGTAACCCAGTGGCGTATTTGGGGTCTGCGCTTGGTAATCCCAGTGGCGTACCTAGGCCTATGCTTGGTAGTCCCAGTGGCAGTCGTGCACGAAGTCCAAGATGTGTACGGTTGATCAAGGAATCGGTTTCTTGTCACACTTAGGCTAGATTAGATTTTCTTACCCTTTTCCTCTTAGCTTAGAATTAGTTAATATTATTTTCCACTGCCATCAGGAGTAGCGTTAGAATTAGAACACATCATACACCTCATCTAGACTAAACCATACGTGACATATGCAAAACTAGTCTAGATGGGAAGACAGCGAACTGCGACCTAAGGCTAACTATCTAGGTGCCACAACTAGTCCATCTACGGAGTTCGACCAGATCGCGTGTGTGATGTTCGTTTCGTATGGTTGAGTGTAGGGGTATCTCGCCACTCATCATTGGCGACGTTGCTGGGGATGGTGCTAGTTATCTAGGTTAGTTATATCATACAAGGTCGCTGTAAAGGACTTAACGATATATATTTCAGAAAATAATAATTATTAAAAAGTCACATAAATTCACACACAACAATGCCTCTCCTACAAGATGATAATAACGCCACACTTAGTGAGGAAGTTCATTGGAGAACCAATGAGCTATATGACGATGAAGATTGGAGTATACAACCTGAAGTGGGAGTTTCTTATAAGAATGAACAAAAACAACGTCATCATAATGCACGGAAGCATAACTTACAAGATGAAGGTGAATCCCCACTGGCCACTAAAAGCTTAACGCAAATACAAGAGGCTGTTCGAATCTCACGTAGTCATCGTAAAGAGAGCCGACTACCCAGGCTCGATTTAAACAACTTTCCCAAATTTTCAGGAGGCTATGACTTAGATCCGCATCAACATTTACTAGCCTTCTACGATGCCTGCACATGGAATAACATTGATAACAGTTGGCAAAAACTGAAGCTCTTTCCTATGACACTCGTTGACCAAGCTAAAGTATGGTATAGATCGTTAAAACCAAATTCAATACGACGCTGGTCAACAATGGTAGAGGTCTTTAACGAAAAATATCAAACCTACGCAAGAGTGTCAGCCTTGAGGAAACAAATCCAAGGATGGAAACAAGAAAAACATGAACCCTTGGACATGGCCTTAGAAAGATATTATTCACTGTTAAACAACTGTCCAGGCCATGGGTTTTCCGAGGAAAGGCTAATGTACCATATCATTGATGGGCTACGTAATGAAACAAGAGAGACCTTAGGAATGTATGCCCGAGGTCAACTATACAACCTACGAACCCATCAAATCCAAGAGCTTATTAAGCGGGTAGCAAAAGAAGAAGGAGAAATAGCTACATGGGAGAGTGTTGAAAAACATCAACGGGACCAAAATCTTAACTCAACAAAGGTCCATGATCATAACAAGGAGAGATCAACAAATCCCAAGGTGGAAACATCATCTTTGCCAATACAACAATCGTTAGAAGAAGCAGAGGCAAAGATCAATAAGATGTTGGAATGGATGAATCAAAAGAGTGAAGAATTTGTCAACACCATTGGAGATAGAATTTTGAAAACCCAAGAAGCAGGGCGAACTCATAGATATTCGGAAAGAAGAAATGAAGGGACTAAGCGCTCAACTGCCAATCATACATATGAATGCAACATATGCCTGTACGATCACCCCAAAGGCCAATGCCCAATCTTGTTACATCTACATGAGCATTGGGGAAACACGTTACATCCAGAGTTCGTACAGAGATACTGTGTTAGACCACAGTGGCAACAATCCCAGTCGTGGGGGAATCCACCCTTAGACTGGAGGCACCCTTCACATTTTCCGAATCCAAATGCTTATTGCGTCCAACATCCTGTTTCTTCATTTGGGCCACCATACTCTATCTCATCACAATACCATTCTTCACAAAACCATCAACCCATGCCTCCAACACAACCACCACCTTATGCACCTTACATTCCTCCTAACTTTCAACATTCTTATCCTTTCCGTCCTTCCACAATGCCACCAACTGTTCCTAAGGTGTTTGTACCACCGCAACCCACGAACAACATTTGTGCTACTGCTACTAATAGCATTGAAGAGCCTCTTCAACATCAAAGACGTCCTTTCTTTAAACACGGCC
>MNCI01021413.1:127211-149483 GCA_015680685.1 Gnetum montanum
GTAGCTTGAAATCTATGCACACCCTCCATTTGCCTCCCTTTTTAGGCATAATAACTAAGGGGCTAACCCATTTGCTATCAGTAATGGGGTATATGAACCCAGCCTTGAGAAGCGAAGGCTTTTGACCATCTATTAATTACCTTTAGCAATTCTTCTTTCTGTTGAGGAGCAAGCTTTGCGTTGATAATTACCAGTTTTCTATTTTTAATGAACATGTATTCCATACCAGTGGGCAATGGTTTTAGCTCGAGGGGCTCCTGCTTAAATTCCTCAAGGATTTCCAACTTCCTCCAGTTGACATTTTCAAGGTTAAGACTTTGAAGTTGGCGATGGACTTGTTCTAATTCGTCTATGCTATCGATGTAAGTGCAACTCAAACCCTCAGTTGGTTCCATGCATATGAGTGAACTGTTTTCTTGATCAACTATCAGCCACTGGGTGTCTTCCTATCATGTGGCTATTGCATATAGGCATCTTTGTATGTTAATCACTTATGCACACTGATTGCATGTAGGCAATGCTAAACTTTATACAAACCATGACCTCTGCATGCAATTACACCCTGTGTCACTATATGCGATGCATGCAACTTTCTTCTTCTCGATCTTTCCGAATGTGTTTTTCTTTAATATTTCTAGGGAAAGAATACGGATTCCTAGGCATGTGTTGATGGTGCTTAGCCATGCTCTTCCCATTATGATTGGGAAGTCCCCCTTACCGTTGTTTACCTAAATCACTAGGAAGTCAGCTGGGTATGACCACCCACAAAAAGTAGTAATAATGTCTTCCACCAGTCCCAATGGAACAATGATGGACTGGTCAACCAACTCTAGACGGATGTTGCTCTTTTTCAATGGAGGCAAGTTCTAGGCCTTGTACATTTCTTGAGAAATCAAGTTGACACCAGAACCTGAATCCAAAAGAGCCTTATAGAGTGCATTTCCAGCAATTTGTAAGTATATCAGAGGACTCCCAAGATCAGAGAATTTCTTAGGAAGGTGGCCAACTTTGATCCAATCGATGATGGCATGTGTTAGCATGATCGTATGTGTTGAGTGCAGTGGTTGAGTTGAAGGAGGCTCTAAAGTTTTGATTGATATTGAGGCATCTAAGGAATTAGCCGCTTGTGATTGCAAGGGCTTGGTTGGTCTATTGGTTCTAAAGAAAGGTCTTTTCTTCATGTGGTTGTTGGAACCAATAATAGGTTGAGAGTTAACAGCCCTTGTGGCATTACGTTGTTATGGCTGGGTAGGGATTTCACCCTGCATAGCTAGAGTAGGTGGTAGTGGAGCTATTGGTGGATGAGATGTAACCGGATGAGAAGGATGATATGCTTGCAGAATATCACCTCTAGAAGAGGGAGTCCCATAATACTCGTAGGCTTAGTAGTGAGGTTGAGGAGTGACGTGACCAGTAGAGTCATGTGGGGAGATTGGCTGCTACGCATAATACTCATATGAGTCAGGTTGCCGATAAGGATACTGTTGCCTTGGTGGTGGCATTCCCCATGATTGTGGGTGCTGCCACTATTGATATTGCTCAATCGGTCATGGTTAAGTTCCACTTGGATAATATGTTAAGGGTTGGTGGAACTTTCTTGGGTTACCTTGAGGATAAGGTAGCCTTCAGGGTGTTTGCCTTTTGTTTAATCGTCGGTTGAGTGCATACACCTCAAACTCCTGTAGATGTGAGATTACAGGGCAACATCCCTTAGGATGATCATATTGACATATCTCACATCCACTATCATTGTTTGTTTTCGAATCCACAACCTCTTCAATGATGGAAACTTTGCCCTTACCCTTGCTACATGCATGTTCAACCTCTTTCTTTTTTCTTTTCTCACTACCTTGCTCTCTAGACTCCTCTACTATTTTAAGAACAGTTTGAAATCTATTGTCTAGGGAATCCCACATTTTTTCTACCTTTTCCAAAACTTCTGATGTCATCTTTTAAATAGGCATAGTTTTCCTATTCACCATCTCTTCGAATGGTGACTCTTCTTCATCCTCACAAAATCTTACACCCCTCTTCCAAAGGGAAAGATCTTGATTATACTCTTCCACACTTTCTCTCTTCCATAGCTCACCTTCTTCCTTAGAAACTTGCTCCAATAGTCTTTGAATTTGATGGGACCTAAGCTTGGATAGTCTTCCTTGGGCATAAGTCCCAAGGGTTCTTCTCGTTTCATGCCTAAGCCCATCCACGAGATGGCGTAGTTGATCCCTTTGCGAATAACCATGGCCAAGACAATGGTGTAACAATGTATAATATCGGCCCATGGTAGCATCCAAGCATTCATGTCCTCCTTATTTCCAGTCTTGGATTTTCTTTCGCAAGTAAGACACTCAGGAGTACGTTTGGTACTTATCATTAAATAGTTCTAACATAGTACTCCACCTACGAATGGATTCCAGTTCTAAAGACTAATACTAGCTTTCCACTTCTTTAACGAATGTCCATGGGAACAACTTAAGCTTTTTCCATTCATTCTCTATGTTCTGTAAGGCACACACATCATGGAATGCTTGTAAATGATTCTGAGGATTAGCGTTGTATCCCCCTTCAAATCGTGGGATATTGTTCATATCTAATCTCTTAATCCTACTATCTTTCTAGTGCCTTGTTGGAATTCCAATAGCCTTAGTTATGTCTAACATACTTCAAGTAGCAAGTAGGGGTTCATCGTGATCATCTTGTCCATGGCTTCTATGATGCCTACATTGTTCCCTACTCTTCTTTCTTCTATGTTGTGACTCTCTAGAGTGCCCTCATCCTCTTTCTTGGTTGTTTCATCTATGAATTCCACTTTGCCTACCTTTATCCCCATGGTCTTTTTCTTTATGATCGCATCCATATATTGAAGGAGAGGATGAAGGAGATGATGAAGGTGAAGAAGAAGGAGAAACATCACCATGACGGTGTCTACTACCTTCTCTTCTACGGTCTCAACCCCTATCGCGATGGCGATCAGAATGTCTGTCTTTATCATGTGTCCGTGTCCATTTTTGGATCTTTTGTGCCCGTGGGTATTAGAACCTAGGTTATGAATAGTGGAATGGAGGTTCTGATACGCAACCCCTTGGCCAAAGTCAAGGGAAGGAACATCATTGTGTGGGCGACTACCTGAGGCAAGTTCACCACCCTCATTTTTACTTAAGACATGTGGGACATCCTGGGACCACTTACCCTTCAAAGACTTATGATGTCTCTCCTGTTGCAAATCCCTTTTAACATTGTGCCTCCGTGGGATGGTATTCTCTCAAGTCATGGTCTTGCACAACGTATTCTACATATAAGTGCGGCATGTCAATTCGTGTGAGAGCATGAAGAAGCATGCTCGAGACTAAACGATTGAGAAGTAACACTATGTTACCTTCTAAGTCTCACCAATGCAATTGTTCATCTTGATGGAGGATAAAGGTGAAATCTGGTATATACTCATTGGAATGCGTATATACCACTCGAACTTGTTGAGAGACTAGCGGATCAACGTCATGTGTATTACGCCACCGACTATTTCCTATTTCAGACCTAGGCAGTGAGGCACTTTGTACGAAGAAGGAGACATACTTGTCTATTCAATGTGCAATGTATTCTTGTTTATTATTTTCTAAACCAACCCTGAGGATTTATTCCAACGATGTGAATGATTTCCTATGTTGTAGTTAGTGCACAAACAACTAAGTCCTTGGTAATGGCACCAATGATAAGCAGTGAGGTACCCTTACGCTCAACCATACGAATATGAGCATTTCACGCACGATTTGGTCGAATTCCAAGAACTAAGTGCCTATGTGCCTTTGTGGAACAAGGATGGGTTGGTTGATCGTTGTCTTCCCAAACTTACTTGTATGTCATGATTGTATGATTAAGTAAGTTTGAGGCATATGATTGTTATGGCTTTTATGTTTTTATGTCTTGCTACTAATAAGGGAGGAGAGAGATAACTACGTGACTAATTTATCTTAATTACTCATTAACTAAGTTCTAACTAATCCTAACACCAGCATCCATTCTCACTTTCTGTACACATCCTGAACCAGTGCAACACTACTGGGATTACCAAACGCTAATCGTTACTGGGTTACCAAGTGTTACATGCATGCTCGAAGTGATCATACTGAGTGTAATTTAACAATTTGCTTAATTAATCAAAATGAATTTCTACGCTAATAACAAAAATGTAAAGTGCAAAAAATAAAATAAAATAAATACATAAGAAAATAAAATAAAAGAAGTGTAAGAAGACATCTCAAGTGCTGCAAGGATGAATCGAAGAGCTTGTCTTTATTGCCGTACATAAGGTGTGCTTAGGTACACAATGCTCGAATAAAGATCCGTTCACACTTTGACCTCCTGTTATAAGCACTTGGAAAATACTCTTAACTACAAGAGTTTCGCTACTTGACTACTAAAAGACTTCTTCTTCTTAAGTACTCCCTATTGTGCTCCTGGGCACTATATTTATAGGCCCAGGAGTAACGCGGGAATAACCACTCTAATAATAACCACTCTAATTATTAGAGTAACCACTCTCATCAGATTTGAATAAGACATGCAATTATATATTTGTTCATTTTCTTTTCCTTCTCTCATTCACACATAATTATGCTCTCATGGAGTTGTGTTAGTTTACTAACCAAGGAAAAAACATGTTTTCTTAAATCTATGCTTCAAGATAACAATGTTAATATTCTACTTTTGCATGAAGCCAAGCTTGATAATCTTCCCTAGAATTATTGGCTAGGTTAGTCTGGCTCTACCTTTCCTACCCATGGATTTAGTGTTGGTTTAGCCTGTTTGTGGAGGGATTAGTTGAATTTCAAATAATCTATTGCTTACAAGGATTATTACTAATGAGTGTCCATGTGCAACCTGATTGTAATTTATGGATGGTCAATGTAAATTCACTAGTAGTTGAGGTTTAATTCGTGATTGTTTTCTTCTTAGTTTGAGCTATTATAGTACAAGTTGTATGTTTTAACTCTTGGTGATACATATGATAGGTTGATGTTGTTGGCTCAAACTAAGACTAAGTGTAAACATGATTGAAACAAAGTAATAGAATCTAAGCCTAAGTGTAATGAAAGTAAAGAGATTATTCTAGCCTATAGGCAATAAGTATTTGTTCTTGGTCTACCATTCACATATTAGGCTTATGTAACCATCACTAGGGTTAACAAATATTATGCTACTGGGTAAACCAAGGAATAAGACTACTAGGATTACCAAACAATTACACTATATGTTTGAAACCAATCGTACTTATATTACCTTACTAAGTAACATTGGAAAAGTAAAGTATTTAGAAACTGTAAATGACTTAAGAAAACTAAACATGCTAAAAGGTAGTAATTATACTAAGTAAAAATGAACTAATTAAAAGTAAAGTAAAGTAAAGTAAGTAGAATGTTGCAATGGTGGAAAAGAATTTCGATCTTTATTTTCAGCAATGAACTATACCCAAGAACAATTCACTTGAACAAAAATTCCATACAATTGTTTAACACTACACTGCAGGCATTCACTAAATCACTAAGTGTAAAATCATGGAAACAAATTGCAAGAATTTACCTAAGTGTTAGACCAAAATTTTTTGTTTAACGTGATGGTGGGTTAGTATTTATAGTCAAGACCAAAACCCACTACATCATATCTACAATGACGTAAGCAAGGCTACGATATCGTAGATACAATATCACATCACATCCAATGACTTAAATAATTTTATCAATTAAAAACTAAAATTTAACTTTTATTGTTAAATAATAAGTAGGTGATCTTTTTTGAAATTGACAATGATGAGATTTCGCTTAAAAGTAAAATGTAGTTAGTAATGTACATATTCAACTAAAATCTTGAATGTTTTGTAAACTTATATGACAATTGATTAGAAAGTTAATGCTCAAACACCCTTGAGAATCTGCAAAAGTCTAGTGAATAGAACTTATGACCATTTAGAGTTATGGTAAGATCCTTGTTTCTCAAGTCACAAGACCTAGGTTCAAGCCTAAGCACAACCACTTGAAAAGAAGCTAAGCTTTTGCTCATCTATTAGCCCTCTCTATACCCTATTTGAAGAGATGAGAATTGAGCCTTAGATGATGATCCCTTTTTCCAATAATCAATAATCTTCAAAATTTCATAGACAATGATTTGGCTTGCTATTTTACATGTTGTTGAATGTTAGACTATGAGAAAAAGAAGCATGAATAACAAATCAATTTGGCAAAAATACAAATGCTGAGATAGGTATTAAATGTTACAAGAAGATAGGCAAGTACAACACCACCACTTACAAAATAATACAAAATTCTTATTGAATATCTCATCACCTAGAAAGGCTCATGAATTGCAAATACTTTATCAATAGTTTATAGAATAACATCATATCTTAGCATAGGCCATTAGTTAAATCATAGAATGTAAGCAACATATATTAATCAATAAGCTATATTCACTCATGTAAAAAAAATAACCAAAAATCAAGTATATCTATTAAATCCTTAAGATCTCTACACCCATATATTACAATGTCCTTAAAGATGCAATTAAAGCATCTAATTTTATTTTAATGAATTGATCAACTAAATGCTTTGGTGGTAGATGTACCTTAGCAAATTTTAAGCATTGAAGATGAATACCACATTTTCCTACAATCTCATGCATTGGAGTACATTAAATGTAGGTAAGATATTACCATTACAAATTTGGTTAATTCATTCCAAATGTTACCAAGAATACTTGGTAATTTTCTTAATGATGTTTTTAAAACTCATAACATATATATTTCTCTTTTTCAATAGATTCAAAGGATCTATGAACGTAATAAAATTTCAATTTCAATTTCACTAAGTTGATTATGTACTTGTATTTTATGATAGAAAACCTTTAAGCATAGGCTCCATTTATTTAAAGGGATAATAATTTTAAGTAGATAAATTGGTCAAATTAATTTTACAAGTTTAAAATACTCTCTAATGATGGATCATGCATAGTGAATATGAAAATTTAAAAATAAAACATTAAAGTAATCCCCAAAGTAGATGCATCATAATCATTATTTATCTTCTAGCTGGTAACATGTTCTTGCTTTTGCTTTTCTTCTAAAAATTGAAGGTCCCTATATAATAAAATCTTTTAAGAATTCTATTAGACAAAGCAAATTCATAATTCCTTTTCTTCTAGTTGATAAAATATCCTTGCTTTTGTAGTTCCTATGAATATTGAAGGTCTATATATAATAAAACCTTTCAAAAATTCTATCAGACAAATCAAATTTAAAGTTCCTTTTTATAGATTTTTTTCAATCCATAACTCAACATTGCTCACTAGAATCAAACCTATGACATAGGGTTTCGATTCCAAAACTCTTACCACTAAGCTAAGACCTCATTTATAAAAGTTAAAGACTATCAAAAATTAGAAATATACTTAAGTGGGCTCATATAGTGTTGTTTATGCTTTCTAAACTTCTACAAAACTTACAAATGTTTGCTTCATTGATTTTTTCTACAAAATTTGCCTACTCGCTTTACACTATGGAATTTTAAAATGCAATTAGAGAGAATGTTATTAAAACAATATATTTTTCCTACATACTACTTACCGAAAACAAATATCTAGATCTTCATAGAGGCTAATAATAAAAGAGATTTCATGTAGCCAACCCTATTTTGTTGAGACAAGGCTAGGACAATGATCATTGTTTATCGAAACTTTAAATCAAATTCAATGATACGAAGTTTTGAGATATGGATAAATTTGATTCTTATGGTGCATGGAAAATCTAGAGGTTAAAAAAATTTTCAAATCAAATTGCAATATACTTGCACATTCATAAATTATGATTTTACTTCTCAAATATTTTTTTTTAATTTTATATGAATGATCACCTTTTAAAAGTTACCAAAAATTTCCATAAGGATAAAAGTTAATGAATTTTTTATCAACTATAATAGATGATTGATGATTTTATTGGTTTTAAGAGAATTAATTTTCTTGGATATTTTGTGTTTGAGTCTAAACATTTATCCCTTGTTAATTAAAAATCATTCAATCAAAATAGCTTAGATGACACTTTCACATAACAATCTTTAATTTCATTTATCCCAGAGATGACTTGCATAAGTTAATTTTAGCCATACAAGGGTAATTTATGCTAGAGATGACTTGCTATAAGTTAATTTTAGCCACATAAAAGTATATACATAAAGCACCTCTACGTAAACTTCTTTACCATAATGCCACCTTGATAAAACAAATTATTTCCATGATCAACTTGTACCTTCCCCATTGTGCACCTTATCCCACAAGGGTTGCTACTTTGTTTCATAAACAACTTTGGAGGTTGTTTGATCTTTTATGTATTTTTCAATGCTGAACCAAGAAAGAATACAACTCATTTCTAATGGAGCCAATCAAGTGCTGGATACTAATTAGCCTTTTCATCATTGGGCTTTGGGATGCAAATTGTCAAATAAGAAAAAAAATTTAGGATGGGGATGTTGTTGGTTATCTATATCACAACTAGATTCTGCTCTATGATATACCAAGTTTCTCACCTTTGCAGTGTAACCAATAGGATTTTTTATGTGAAGGAAAAATGATCCATTTGCTACAAATCTTCAAATGCATATTTATACACATGAATTTAAAAGCAAATTGTCATGTTCCTCATGTCTTACATGTCTTACACTTGCAAGAAAGAAAAAACAAAGTTAAGAGATGGATGCCTAAGCCTCAGTCTCCTATGATTGATCCTACACCAATTTGGGACATTCAAACTTGATTTGGAGCAAAGAGAGTAGGATAATTTTCCAAATCCAATAGCAAAGGCAATACTTATACTATTACTACCTAGCCCATTGGGCAAGCCACAACCAACAAATATTGGCCAAAAGACTCAACTAAAAATTAATTTTGAGCAACTTCCATACACCCTTATGTGTCTTAAATCCATTGGACAACAACATGGAGGAGGCTCATCATCAATGCCCAAATAAGGATCATTTGCTAAAATCCCTCACATCAAGATACAATTCAACACTACCAATGTTTTGAAAATTCTAATATAATGTGCATTCAAGAAACAAAAGCAAAGGAAGAACATGGGGATGTTTTTTTTTTTTTGATGAGGTGGGACCTATTTTTAAGCAACACATGGTCAATCTATTGGAATTTGGATAATGGTACATCTCCTTTTTCAAAACACTAATATAATAGCTATTGAACTACATGAGAAATGGATGCTTGTTAATGTTTATGGTCCAATGAGACTACAAGAAAACATTCTAACAAAATTTTCCTAATCTATGTAGTCTTATCATTAAACCCTATATCCCTTCCCAATTTGGAAAAGGCTTCAATCTATAAGACATTAGTTTTGTCAACATCTTTCATTGCATAATCTGTTGGAAAAAGCTAACAGTGAAGTGGTAGATCACAGCAATGAACTAGCAGTTGCTTATTCATGAACTGCACTTTCCATTTCTATCGTCCCATAGTTTTAGAATTTTTCCTAAAATAACATAAGACTGTTGTGAAATTCTATGTTAGTTAACTTTTAGATGTTTCCAATTTTGTAACCCAGATGTGGCTATTTAAGTCTGCCCTGGGATCCATCATAAACAGCATGAGAAATACAAGAGTGGGAGAATTCTCACATTGCATGAGAGAGAGGTTTCTTCTTGTTCTCTCCATGTGATGAAGAGAGAACCCTGTTATTTCCACATTGCATGAGAGAGAGGTTTATTCTTGTTCTCTCCGTGTGATGAAGAGAGATGCTTGTTATTTCCATCGCTCATAATAAGATTTTTCTGCAATTACCTATTCTTCAATTGCTCTTTATTTTCATCTCATTTCATATTTCGCTGCCAGATCTGCTAACATTATCAACCATGGGAGCCGTGTGATTCAAAACAATCCACAAAGAAGGCTTATACCACTTTATGCCTTGTCAAAAGAGTGAAATATCTAGTAGACATCAAAAAACCTATTTTTACTCCTTGCACCATCTCTTTACTAGTAGGAAGATGCTTCATGAAAAATTACCCACTAGTATTATGGTGGATCTAGGTTGTCTTTTGTTCTTTTATAACAAATCCTGCCGATCATCTTTTTAAAAATTGTCTGTTTATTCAAAATATTTAGAATAAGTTCAGGCAAAAGTGTTAAGAGGTCATCACCTTTTGGGAATGGTATTTTGGGGCTAATTTTGTTGCTTGGCAACAATATCATTATAGAAGACAAAGTAATGTGTGAACAGCACTCCCATGGTTTATTTAATTTGTGGTAGGGCAAGAATAAAATTTTAGAGCTTTTCAGCAAAGGTCAAGAAGCCCAACATTAGTGTGGATTGCTGCCTTGGCTCTTTAGAATGATGCTGCAAAATTTTGGAGAAATTATAATTAAAACAATGTTGTTTAGTTATATCTCCTCAAGAACAATGTAGTTTATACGTTGCTTTGTTTGTTTACTTTTTCAACAGAATTATCTTTTTGTAACCCCACCATTATAGCTCACTATAGATCTCGGATCTCTGTTTCATATTCCGAAAAAACAAATTTAAAAGGCTACCACATTTTGGTTCATTTGAGGCAACTAACTTGCACCTTTGTCCGGTAACCTTTTCTGTGTCTTCTTTTGTTCTTATTAATGGCATTGTCCAGTACATTTTAAATCGACTTCAACACTTCCTCCAAAACCCATGCCCACTGAGTCCAATGGGAGCAACCCTGCAGATTATCGTCCATATTATCAACAGACTAAATATTTTCAGTTTACATTTCCACAAATGACATCTTTAATAACTTACAAGAAAACAGAATCTGATTTGCCCACCTGACAAAATACATTAAATGGAGACCTCAATGGGCCATCACATGAAAGTTCGCTTGTGCTTCCATCTATGAAGGTTCCATCTGCAAAGATTACCTGGTTTACAAACAATTACCTCAGAACATGGGATTCGGTAACCACACCATTCCTGAGGGATTATCCTATATGATAGAGTACCTCTGAGGCGTATCCAGGAGTGCAACCTGCAACGGGAGTAATATACGAACCCACCGGACAACATTTTTGAACTGCAGCACAAAATCTCAATAATTTTTCCCTGGTTCCTAACCTAACTGCCTGGGAACACAGTTGCATCTTATGGTAAGTTGGGACTTCCTGTAAAGACTCATGCTTCAAGAATGCGAAAGATAAGTAGGATTTACTTGTATGATATCATGGCGGGTTGTTCGTGGTCCTGGTCGCACAATACATCCTTCTCCAGCCATTACCTCGGCAATCAAGAGACTCCCCTTTCAAATTCAAAAAACCCATGTTAAAGAAATACACAAAAATGAAAATCATAACTAGTTGCAACAGGCATAGTTTCCTAGAATTCACCTTAATTGACTCACCAACCATTTGAGGAGACAAGAATAAGCCTTGAAATAACAAGCGCATTATAGAGCCTGGAGTTGCTCCGGAATCTATACTTAATCCTGGAGCTGAAAGACGGGCTGCTGCAGCCTCAACCCAATGCCTCTTCCCAGCTATATAGCCTCCACATGGTGCAATAGTGCCTCCTGGGTTCTTTATCAAACTTCCTGCAATAATATCTGCCCCCTGATATACACTAGCTAAATATTTATGAATTAAAAGAATCCAAAACCCATGTATTGGTTTATCCAACGATTTCACAAATTGCATGCATACATCAAGTTTTTCACTTTAATTATGTTCCTATTATGCAAGTTACTCACCACCGCAGTTGGTTCAGCATGTTCAACAAATTCACCATAGCAGTTGTCCACAAAGACAACACATTCCTCGCTTTGTCTCTGCAAGCATCCTTTGAAATTAACTAAGAGATGGAGTTAAAGAATAATGAATGATTGATGGCGCACATTGAAACTCAAATTATCGACTGTTTTTGCAAAACCTTGATTATCGTTACTGCTTGCTCTATTTCAGATATGCTAAGGCTTTCCCGCCATGTATAGCCACAAGATCTTTGGATTAGGGCACATTTTGTTTCAGGCCTCACTGCTCCTGCAAGAGCATTCCAATCTAATCTGCCTTCTGCAAGCTACAAGAAATAAAAGGATTTACAAGGGAAAAAAATTAAGTATGGAATTATTCAGCTAGGCGTTATCGCTATTTGTTCTTTGGATTTTTAATAAAAACAAAAATAACGTAGAAGACAAGGGCTGAATTCAACGCAGAGATACAAAAACAATGCAACAATAGCGAGAATATCACGGTATGAGGCAGAAAGAAATGCATGAATAACAACTTTTTGACCTTGGAAATTTCATCCATTCAAGCAACAGGAGCAGAATAGTGTCACATTATTACGGGCACTTGAAAGCATGCATATTCTTCATTTTTCATGATTATTTATTCGGACGTAATTAAACACTATCAAAATTACAAAAATTCAAATAATAATTGTTAATGTGGCATTCTCAAATCATCAATTCGAAGGTTAGCTGAATAAACACCCCTTAGTTAATCAAGCGAGCGAAAAGGAGGCCGAAATCCACCACTTAAATTCATAATTAGTCACTGACTGACATAGTTGTTATTAGAATAATTATGACTAGAAATCATTCGAAATGTCATATTTACTTCACTAGTTACAAACTAAAACGAAATTTATTTTTTCACACGTCTAACACGTCCAAAATTTCCCACGTAACAGAATTGCAGCGTATGTCCTATTTTTGTTCAAATGTACCTGGACCTTCTCACCCAATCACCACTTGACCAATTACTGTAATATTTGTCCAATCCTACCCTTCATATCTTGTGATATAGTGTTCATGCGTTCTACCTACAATAATGATAATATACGTATTTTTATACATTTTACGATCTAGCAATGTTCCATTAGCAACACTATTTTAAAAATAATGAGGAATACGCTTCAGATTTACATCTCCTAGTATCATTCTAAGACTGTCTATAAAAATTCAGTTCCCCTAATATATGGCTTTTAATAATTATGTTCATTTCCATTCTGCATGTTTGCTTCCTCTGAATCTGTTAGACAATACAGCAACACCAAGATAAACAAATGCATGGTCTAAAAACACATAGTAAATGTTCATACGGTAAGCCCATTTGAATGAATACTTCTTAGCAAAAGTAGCTGAATTACTATATATAAAACTGAAGGGTTTTATAATCCTTAAGGGATGAAATTTAGACAGAATTCAGTTTCCGAAATCTTTTCCACACTGTCCTTTTATCTCACTATAACCTGCTAGGATTGAATCTGTGACTCGTAGAACTTGGCATCTATTCAACACAGGCCCATTAGCAACAGTGCGAAAGATCCCCTGGAATTCATAAGTCTTACCAACAAGCTACTCCTCACTGATACATCCATGCCCTGAGACATTCATACGGATGATGTCAAAGACTGGAAACTCTAATGACACATGATGATAAGGAAGACTATAACATATTATAGTTGTTAAGGGAAATATTGTGTTACCAGCATTCGCCTATTCTTGCAGGCTTCTCATTACATCATCATGAAATCTATAAAGCATGGATCACCGATAAATACCATTTGTGAGTAACACGTGAATCGTGAATACTTATCATGGAAATAACATGACAATGAGCTTCATCGCTTAACAAACTCCAGTGTTGGTCCTTGTCCATGCTTGTTCTTTTGGTTTATATACCTATTGATTATGTATCGTCTTCTTTGGTGTACCTCTATGTTTCTCCATGTTACTCTTTTACTTATCATTACCTGTTTACTTCATTATAAAAGTCACATATGGTGGATACTCTTCATGGAATGCTCGCCCTGATTAACCTGCGGTAATCATGCACTTATGCTTTATGTTTATCTCTAAGTAACCTTGATATAACTCTGATATATTGATGATTAATCGTATATTACTTCAAGTTGAGATTGCACTCTTGTTTTCCTCAATCTTTAATAAAAATTAGCCCAAAATAACACAAGAGCATTTGGTACTGAAATTTCCTCTGCTAATTATTGGGATTTTATTTCTCATTTTCAGCAACCAATTTTCTTCTCTGTTTTGGGAGCAAACAGTTGACGATGGTATGGAAAAATTATACATAGACAAAGTTAAGTTTCGCACTTAATAGAGACAAACGGTGAAAGAAAACTCATGTAGACAACCCCGACAAACGGTGAAAGAAAACTCATGTAGACAACCCCATACTATTGGAACAAGGCTAGGATGATTGATGATAGAGTTCTGCAAGCAAACTTCTCCAACTTATTTTCCATATATTATTTTTGTGTTGTTTTAATTAATTTTGAGGTCTCTAGCAGGGCAGGGGTCACCATAGCTTAGTACACACATTGACAAGGACTGTTATTGATGGGACAAAAAAAACATATTCACAAGCTATTTATTTACCGGTAACTCTCGATATGAGATCCCAAATTCCTTCAAAGACCCATGTCCAGGAGTGCCCCGAATTCCAATTACTTCCTCAAGTGTATCATAGGGGGTACCTGCTATGGACAAGAGCTGTAAAAAGGAAAAAACAACTTAAATGTATTAGGCCATAAGACTAGTTATTTCAGAATAGGTAAAAATTAATTCCAGAAAATTGAGAACCTTACTTCATCCCCTGGTCTTAAGATAGCATACAGTGCAGAAGCTATGGCATGAGTTCCAGAAAAGAACTACAAAAGGTTATATCACTTCAGCATATTTTTAATATCATTTTACCCCAAATACCAAAGTAGTGAATTGGAGTTAACATTTAAATATGTAACCATAAAAAATTGCATAGCTAAAACAGCACACAAACATGATCAAGATAGCATTTACAATCAATGTCGAAACTCCAAATCAATCATATACAGCTATCTGTTCCTGGTCGTTTGACAATTGATTACTGAGAAAGACAGACAACCCTGCACTGTTGCAATTTAGACCCACCTGAGATCTCACGATCGCAGACTCTGCACCGACTATATCTGCAAATGCTCTATCAAGAGCCTCACGGCCCCCTCCGTCGGCATGGCCATAGCCAGTGGAACCACTGAAATGCTGTCATCAAACGTCACTTACTTATTTCACTCAATCCCAGCAAGTGCTATGAATGTTACAAAATTTCTTATTTCACAACTCTTCCTCAAGTAAATCCACGCAATTTCGAAAGAAAATTGAAAACAAAAACAAGATGAACTGATGAAAATACTGAAAGGTGCATGATTTTGCCCTCGGAGATAAATGAAATATGATGTTAAAGATAGATACACATACAGTCATACATATTAGGATGGATGATTGTATACAAGAACGGAAACGAATCCTGGAACTTTTCTATGAAATAATTGCAACATCAAAAACACTTACATGAGTCCCGACTCGAGCGTTTCTGTAAGCTTTCATAACCTTTCTCATGTTACAGGCCACAAGTTTATCCACCTCTTGAAACAACGGGTACAAAGCATCCACGGCCTTTTGTACCTTTATTTAGCAAACGTAGAAAAACGCTGTCAAATTTCTGTTGTCCCTTTTCACTTAAAAGAATCAATGTAAGACGATGCATAGCGCAAAAGTAAAGTCATAAAACAGAGGCGCAGGAACGTACTTGGGGGCAAAATATGCGTCCATCCGTCGAAAGGGACGTACCAATGGCTTTGATTTGAGGTTTATTGAAACAGAGTTTTGGAACGGCGAAGTGCCTGGCTTCAGATAAAGGAGGGAAAGCTGCCCTAAGATTGAGATCGAGATTAAGGGCGAGGTGGAAACAGGCCATCGTCTCCTTCCCGGTGTTGCAGAATTCAGTGGTCTCTTTAGCGCGAACTCGGCTGGAAACAAAGTTTTGGTGGCAGTTACCTTATCCGAGGTAAAACTCCTGTTGGACGACTGTGCCTTTGTGTTGCATCGGTTAAAGATGCAAAGAAATTCGGAGTTTGGTGTTAAAAGAAGGGTATTAGTACGATGACTGGCCTTGCTTCATTTTCAGGGTTTATCAGCTTCCTTTTCATGGTTTTGAGTTATATTCCGTGTGGATTTCTTAAAGGAAGCGAACATTGAGTAGCCATGTTTGCAGAGCATGATGCAGAAATTTGTATTCTCAACAAAATCTTTCCACCTTGCTTTGATCATACACTGTTTTATACATTAAAGCTAGTGTTGCAAATATACATTAAGAATAGCTTATTCTAAATTAGATGAAACATAGAATGGTGATGAAATAGTATTTGTAATGTTTAATTTAAAACTTTAACACATTGTGTACTAATAGTATTCATGGTGGATAATGAAAAAACTTATTACACAACTTTCATTCAAATTTAGATTTAGAACCTATAAAATTAAAAATTTCCAATGCTATTACACATGTTGTTTATTAGCCAACCTCATTATGTTGGGATAAAGCTAGGATGACGATGATCATCATCATCATCCTAGCCTTGTTCTAATAAAATGGGATTAACTACATGAGTTCTTTATCACCATTCACCTCTATGATTTGTATATGATTTATAAAAATTTTTTCAATCCCATTTTTGCAAAAAGGTCTTCAATATTTCGATGGGATCAAATTTTTCAATCTATGCTAAGAACCTCTTGAAATTGATGGCTTGTATCTTTGAAAATAGATTTTTTGAGTAAGCATTTCCTTAAGAGAATTTTATTCTTTTGGCTACATGAGGGATTTTCTGCATGGTAATGGATATAATGAAAGAGTAAAGAGGGCTTTTGTGATGAGTGGCGAGGTACCCCTACACTCAACCATACGAAACGAGCGTAGCACGCGCGATCCAGTCAAACTCCACAGACTAAATGCCTATACGCCCCATGGAACACTTGGGGTTAATCATTCGTTGTCTTCCCAGACTTACTTGTGTTTGTCACAGTGTATGGTTAAGTAAGTCTGAGGTATATGATTTTTATATCTTTTATGTGTTTTTCTCCTATGCTATCGAGGTGAAGGGTTGAGAAACTAACTAAGGACTAAGTCTACATTAACTAGCGTTAGCATCCGTTCCCACTTACCGTACACACCCTGAACTATGCAACTGTGGCTACCAAACGCTAATCGTTACTGGGATCACCACACATAACGCACGTGCTCGAAGTGGTCATACTAAGGCACTTAACTAACCTAAACGTGATGAGCAGCTGATTCCTTGACTAGCCGTACACATCCGTAGATGCTCGTAATCAAGTCGTACTCATCCCGCGTTCTAGGAGTTGAGAGTGAGAGAGACTAATCGCGATGAGCAGCCGATTCCTTGATTAGCCGTACACATTCGTCAATGCTCGTAATCAAGTCGTACTTATGTTGCGTTAATGCAAGTAATAAATAACAGGTAAGAAATAACATGTAATAAAATCCTATTCCATGCATTGCAAGGTTTATCCACAAAGCTCGTCTTTATTGCCATACACAAATTACGTTTAGGTACAAAGCTACTCGAATAAAGATCCGTTCACTTGGGGACTCCTACTGCGGGCACATGGAAAATATTCTATCTCTGGAGTGATCAAACTACCAAAGTTTCCCTACTTTCAGCCTAGGATGGAAAATAAGGGGAGTGCCGCCTCTTATTTATAGATTTAGCGATGGACCACGATATCGTGTACGCGATATCGCAGGGGACGACGCGATACGGCGGTGCATGCGATATCGCATCTCATCACTTTGAGTAGACTTCCCACAAGGAAATGCTAAGAATGTAGTGGCACCAATATAACTCAAAAACATGAAAAGAAAGCTGACAAACACCAAAAATAGGGTAAGGCAAGTGAGCATATTAATACCCCTTCTTGGCACCAAGAGGGCAACACCCCTAGGTAAATGGGACCTACTAGAGAAGACTATCTCACTATGAGGCTACTACAAGGCTACCATACTTGTGAGTGGAGGTAGGAATTGAACCCACAACATCCTAACTAAGAGATGCTTTGATTTATGTTCCAAATGTTTATTTAACCCATTATATTTGCAATTTTTAAAAGCTAAATATTTTTAAGTACTTGACAAAATTAGAAAGTTGTTTACATGATAAAAACTATGTGATCATTTGTAGTTCCTTATCAAGGGGCTCCAAGGACCCAAATTGATTTCATGTAGTGAGATAGGGGCTAGCACCTTGTCTTAAGGTTGTTCTGACAACTAATGATAGTGTCATGTTGTGTTCTTTGGCATTACTAGATATACACTTTTGAAGACCCTTTTCAATAATATACTTTTTAGAGGGTTGTTAATTCATTAATCATGAAATTAGGTGCCCCCCACTCCACACCACTCCCAACCCTTGAAGTGGATTTTTAGACAAATATAATGTTCAAATATGTGGAATAAGTAGCTATTTGGCTTAAGACCACATGGAAAATTGACAAAATTTTCACTTGGAACATGCCTACAACTCATTGGTTGTGAATATTAAAGTAGCTAAATATGTTATAGCCAAGTTGATTCCAAAGGATACAGCATGGTACCTCTAATTAGGTTGTCCATAAAGCATGAGTTAGTTTGTCATAGTGATTTGTGAGGGTTTATAGTTTTCCATTTTTTGTAGTTGTGGATTAGGATGCTTATTGTTTGGCTTTACAAGGATGTTCCTATGCATGGGTCACTCATGTTGTGCAATTATGGAATGGAGACACTTTTTATAGTTGACAATTTGATAGTTCAGGTATCACCAAAGTTCATGGCTTCTACCATTAACATCCCTATTGGAGGCATAATTTTAACATGCATGGAATGATGTTGGGTTATAAAGATTTTTTGTTTTTTCAAGAATGCACCTATCCCGATTGTGAAGTGTGGTGTATATTAGATAGAAACTTTTGAACATCTTTTTCAAGAATGTACTTTTTGAAGGGTGGTTAGTTAATTGATCATGAAGTTGAGTGCCACGACTATACACCCTTTTCCACCACCCCTACATTCAAAGTTCTAGTTATTATCTATATTGGAGGTGGTGAAGCATCAATCCTAAATTTTTTTTTTTTTTGGCTATATTGATGAATCATCAGTTGGTTAGGATATCATTGATGTTACATCTCATATGTTTGACAAAAAGTCAATTTTTGTCCCCTAATGATATCATAACTATGATGTCGTATATTCAATATTGTAGCACAAGCTATGTTATCGTAGATCTGATATCGTGAGATGTGTGTAGCTTATAAATACAACACATGGGTACACAAATCTGAAGATGTTTCATTCCACCCTTAGGTAGATTCTTACAGTTTCATTTCATAGTTTTAGTGATAGAGTGAATGTCTATAGTGTGGTGTTAATATTTATTCGAGTGAAGTGTCCTTGGGCATAGTTCAAGTTCAGAAATAAAGTTCAAGATTGCTTTTCATCATTGCAACATCCACTTAGTTTTATTATTTAACTTAGCCTAGTTTCTACTATTTTCTTAGTTTAATCATTTACATTTTCAAGTACTTTACTTTCTTGTTCATTAGTAAAGTGAAATGAGTACAACTAGTTTTGACCATTTTAAGTGTAATCGTTTGGTAATCTCAATAGTGTTATAGCTTGGTTCACCTAGTAGCATAACGCTTAGTAACCTAGTAACAATTACACGAGCCCAAGATGTGTACGATAAGCTAGGACCAAATGCTCATCACTCTAGGCTAGAGTAGATTTACATTACTGTCATTACTTAGACTTAGGATTAAATTTCATTCCCAATTATGTTTATCACTAGGAGTATTAAAGGTCAAACAACATCAATTATCATATGTCTCACTTTAAACTAAACCATACATGACAAAGCTACCACTAGTTCAAGTGGGAAGATAGTGTCTTGCAATCAATGCTTAACAATCTATATGCCACAACTAGTCTCATCCATGGAATTTGATCAGGTCATGCGTGAATGCTTGTGATTCATATGGTTGGGCATAGGGGTACTTGCTGTTCATCATTGGTGCTTGATGAGTGGCGAGGTACCCCTACACTTAACCATAAAAAACAATCATCGCATGCGGGATCTGGTTGAACTCCGCAGACGGACTAGTTGTGGCACCTAGATAGTTATCCTTAGGTCGCAGTTCGCTATCTTCCCACCTAGACTAGTATTTATAATTGTCACGTATGATTTAGTCCAAAGTGAGGTGTATGATGTGTTCCTAATCTATGCTACTCCTAAAGGCAGTGGAAAATAATATTAACTAATTTAAGCTAGGAGGAAAAGGGTAAGAGAATCTAATCTAGCCTAAGTGCGACAAGCAACCGATTCCTTGATCAACTGTACACATCTTGGACCTCGTGCATGACTACCATTGGGATTACCAAGCGTAGATCCTAGGTATGCCACTAGGATTACCAAGCGTAGATTCCAGATAAGCCACTAGGTTACCAAGCGTAGATCCTAAATACGCCATTGGGCTACCAAGTAGTCACACTTAAATGCTCGTAATCAAGTTGTACTCGTTCCGTGTTCTAGGAGTTTAAGGGTGAGAGAGAGAAAATAGTAAATAGCATTAAATAAATAAACAAACAAATAAATGACAAAGTGAATGCTGCAATGATGAAGTAATCTCGATCTTTATTTCCGATCATGTGCATGTCCAAGTACGGCACACTCGAATAAAGACACCGTACAATTACATTCACCACACTGCAGGCAGACACGGGAAACAATCTAACTCTAGAGGGATCAAACTGCCAGAGCTTTGCTACTCTAAAACTGGGATCCACAAACAAGGGAGAGCCGTGTCTTATTTATAGATATGGCGGCGAACTACGATATCACGTACGCGATATCGCGGCCTATGCAAATAGCATCTCATCATACCCCCACAACTGAATAAAAACTCGTCCTCGAGTTACAAGGAGAACAAGCTTCATTGATTACACAGTGGATAGGTATGGGATTATTAACTAGAAAAACATAAAAAGAAATGATGCCACAGTGTGGGAAGACACAACATAGAAAAAATGCTATACTACAAAAAATGGAACTCATGTAGTTCTTGGTGGTGGTGGCTCCTCCATGGGTGCTTTCCCTTTGTCACGTGCTCCAAGCTTTGAAGGTTGACGACACTAAAGAATGGCCTGGAGCTTCTCCTCTTTAGTCCAAGGATCTTGTACTGTCCATGCTAATGTTTTGATGTTTGACGGAGTCGGTACCTCCCACGTACAGGGTAGTTGCAGGAACATTTGATTAGCTTTGACATACCATGTCGCAAATACCTGTTGTTCCTCTTCATAGGCTTTGGCTTTATCTTTATATTCATGAAGCTCTGTTAGCCATCAAGCCAAGTCGGTTGCAACATCTTTCTGTCCCTGGTAGCTTTCTTTTACCACCGCAAGTTCAGAATTTGCGACATCTAGTTTCTTAGCCAACTTCTTGCGCTCTGCAAATTCTGCTTCATATTTGATATGGGTGGAAGCTACCTACTGCTCGAGCTCTGACCTTGGGCATCCTGCCGTTAACATGGCTAGGTTGGCATATCTAAGATTTGCCAACTCCATGTATTCGATCAAGTCTTGGATCTACAGGTCCCAATTGTTAATTTCCGCTTGGTGGGTGATGAGACGCGACATGCATAGTGCCGCGATATTACGGTCCACCGCCATATCTATAAATAAGAGGCGGCACTCCCTTCATTTCCCAATCCTGGCTAGAAGTAGTGAAGCTCTGGCAATTTGAACACTCCAGAGTTAGAATTTTTCCCATGTGCCCGCAGTAGGAGTCCTAGAGTGAACGGCTCTTTATTCAAGCAACTTTGTAACCTGAACACAAGTTGTGTACGACAATAAAGACGAACTTGATTGGATAAACCTTTCAGTACATGGTTTTATTTCGTTGTTATTTATTTCTTTCTTAGTGTGCACGAGTACGACTTGATTACGAGCATCTACAGATGTGTACGGCTAATCAAGGAATCGGTTGCTCATCGCAACGCATGAGTACGACTTGACTACGAGCATTGTGACTGCTTGGTAACCCAGTAGCATATTCCAGGATCTGCACTTGGTAATCCCAGTAGTAGTCCAATGTGTACGGCTAGTTAAGGAATCGGCTACTCATCGCTAGGCTAGAACGTGTGATAAGTACGACTTGGCTACGAGCATCCACGGGTGTGTACGGCCACTTCAAGCACTTGCGTTACATGTGGTGATCCCAGTAACGATTAGCGTTTGGTAGCCACAGTTGCATAGTTCAGGGTGTGTCCGGTAAGTGGGAACGGATGCTGACGCTAGTTAATTTAGACTTAGGATATTAGTTAGAGTTAGTTAGTTTCTCAACCCTTTCCCTCATAGCTTAGGAGATAAACT
>MNCI01021413.1:159257-254708 GCA_015680685.1 Gnetum montanum
ATCCACATGAGTGTTTTATTCGTAGATGAGATTACTTACAAAAATGTGAAAAAGACAAACACATAGACACAAAAAGATAAAAAGATAAAAAGATAAAACAAAAAGTTGAAAAATGAAAAATTGGAAAACAAAAAGTCGTAAAATGAAAGAAAATGAAAAATATTTATTAACCCTGCTTGTTATTGAAATGGAGGGTATCCCCCATAACTAATCGGTTGAGTATGGCAAGGATTAATAAATGAAAAATAAGGATCCTTGCATGTTGGAAATATTGAAACTGGTCCATACTTATCACCTTGGATTTCACACACTTCATAATAAGCATAGTGGGGCACTTCATACAATCTAGTTCCTGGATAACAAATTGACCCACTATGATGTTTGTGACCGTTAGATGGTATGCAAGGATTGGGCTGATGCCTCCCATGATTGTGTTCATTGGGCCGTATGGTTGTTGGAGTGTAAGTTGGTGGCCCTGATGAAGTTACATGAGGCGTTGGGTTCGAAGGTAAGGGTGCACCACAATGTTGAACTTGTGCTGGGTTAGAAGGTGTAGTGGCCTCAGAATTGTGTTGTCCCTTCCTACGGCCGTGTTTAAAGAAAGGACGCTTTTGATGTTGAAGAGGCTCTTCACTGCTGTTATGGGCAGTAGCACAAGTGTTGTTCGTGGGTTGTTGTTGTGGCACAAACACCTTGGGAACAGTTGGTGGCATTGTGGAAGGAGGGAAAGGATGAGAATGTTGAAAGTTAGGAGGAGGATAAGGTGCATAAGGTGGTGGTTGCGTTGGAGGTATGGGCTGATAGTATTGTGGAGAATGGTATTGTCGTGAGATAGAGTATGTTGGCCCAGTTGAAGAAAAAAGGTGTTGAACATGATAAGCGTTTGGATTCAGATAATATGAAGGGTGCCTCCGGTCTAAGGGTGGTCTCCCCCACGACTGGGATTGTTGCCACTGTAATTGAACACAGTATCTCTGTACGAAATCTGGATGTAACATGGTTCCCCAATGCTCATGTAGATGTAACAATATTGGGCATTGGCCTTTGGGGTGATCGTACAGGAATATGTTACATTCATACATATGATTAGCAGTTGAGCACTTATTCCCTTTATTCTTTTTCTTCGAATGTCTAATGTTTTGTCCTGCTTCTTAGGTTGTCAAAACTCTATCTCCAATGATGTTGATATATTCTCCACACTTTTGATTTATCCATTCCAACATCATATTGATCTTTACCTCGGCTTCTTCTAACGATTGTTGTATTGGCACAGATGATGTTTCCACCTTTAGAATTGTTGATTTCTCCTTGTTATGATCAGGGACCTTTGTTGAGTTGTGATTTTGGTCCCGTTGATGTTTTTCAACACTCTCCCATGTAGCTAATTCTCCTTCTTCTTTTGCTACCCTTTGAATAAGCTCTTGAATTTGATGGGTTCGTAGGTTGTATAGTTGACCTCAGGCATATGTTCCTAAGGTCTCTCTTATTTCATTACGTAGCCCATCAATGATATGGTACATTAGCCTTTCCTCGGAAAACCCATGGCCTGGACAGTTGTTTAATAGTGCATAATATCTTTCTAAGGCCATGTCCAAGGGTTCATGTTGTGCCTATTTCCATCCTTGGATTTGTTTCCTCAATGATAACACTCTTGCATAGGTTTGATATTTTTCGTTAAAGACTTCTACCATTGTTGACCAGCCTCGTATCGAATTTGGTTTTAATGATCTATACCATACTTTTGCTTGGTCAACGAGTGTTATAGGGAAGAGCTTAAGTTTTTGCCATCCGTTATCAATGTTATTCCATGTGCAAGCATCGTAGAAGGCTAGTAAATGTTGATGCAGATCTAAGTCATAGCCTCCTGAAAATTTGGAAAAGTTATTTAAATCGAGCCTGGGTAGTTAGCTCTCTTTACGATGCCTATGTGAGATTCAAACAACCTCTTGTATTTGCGTTAAGCTTGTAGTGGCCAGTGGGGGTTCATCGTCATCTTGTAGTTATGCTTTCGTGCGTTGTGATGACGTTGTTTTTGTTCATGCTTATAGGAAACTCCCACTTCAGGTTGTATACTCCAATCTTCATCATCATATAGTTCATTGGTTCTCCAATGAACTTCCTCACTAAGTGTGGCATTATTATCATCTTGTAGGAGAGGCATTGTTGTGTGTGAATTTATGTGACTTTTTATAATTACTTCTTTTTTAAGAGATATATCGTTAAGTTCTTTACAGCGACCTTGTATGATATAACTAATCTAGATAACTAGCATCATTCCCGACAACGACACCAATGATGAGTGGCGAGGTACCCCTACACTCAACCATAAGAAATGAGCGTCGCATGCGCGATCCTGTTGAACTCCTCATACAGACTAGTTGTGGCACCTAGATAGTTATCCTTAGGTCGCAGTTCGTTGTCTTCCCACCTGGACTAGTATTTATAATTTTCACGTATGGTTTAGTCCAGAGTGAGGTGTATGATGTGTTCCTAATCTATGCTACTCTTGAAGGCAGTGGAAAATAATATTAACTAATCTAAGCTAGGAGGAAAAGGGTAAGAGAATCTAATCTAGCCTAAGTGTGACGAGCAACCGATTCCTTGATCAACCGTACACATCTTGGACCTCATGCATGACTACCACTGGGATTACCAAGTGTAGATCCTAGGTACGCCACTGGGATTACCAAGCGCAGATCCTAGATACGCCACTAGGTTACCAAGTGTAGATCCTAGATATGCCACTGGGCTACCAAGTAGTCACACTTAAATGCTCGTAATCAAGTCGTACTTGTTCCACATTCTAGGAGTTTAAGGGTGAGAGAGAGAAAATAGTAAATAGCATTAAATATATAAACAAAAAAATAAATGACAAAGTGAATGCTGCAATGATGAAGTAATCTCGATCTTTATTGCCAGTCATGTGCATGTCCAAGTACGGCACACTCGAATAAAGACACCGTACAATTACATTCACCACACTGTGAGCAGACATGGGAAAAAATATAACTCTGGAGGGATCAAATTGCCAGAGCTTTACTACTCTAAAATTGGGATCCCCAAACAAGGGAGAGCCGTGTCTTATTTATAGATATGGCGATGGACTGTGATATTGTGTACACGATATCGTAGGGAAGACACGATATCATGTACACGATATCGCAGGGGATGCGATATCGTGGTGGACACGATATCACGTACGTGATATCATGGCCTATGCGAATCGCGTCTCATCAGCGCTATTGTCAAAGATGGTGCTAGCTATCTAGATTAGTTATATTATACACAATCACTGTAAAAGTATTAACAATTTATCTTTTAGAAAACATTAATATTTTAAGTCTCACACATTATCAGAGAAAACCATGTCTTCTTCACATAGAACCAATAATGCATCATATGATGAGAACACTTGTAGGAGAAATGATAAAATATATATTGAAGAGAATTGGAGTGGACAACCTCAAGTAAGGGTTTCCTATGTCCATTTAGATCGTTACTACACTCAAAGACTACATTTAACTAATACATAAAATTCTAGAGGAGATGATGTAAGTCCTAGAACAAGGAGGGCCTCAAGTCCTAGGACTTACTTGAAACTTCAAAATGATAAATCAAGGGACTATAGGAAGATATATATGAGCCATGGCGATTCTCCCAGTTTCCCATATTTCTCTTTCTCTTCCACATCTAGTTCTGATAGGGATGAACATAGGTATAGAAATAGAGATACACTAAGGGATCAAGATAAAGATAGAAGTAGAAATAGACAAGATCGTCAGTGTGAACATGAAAGAAATCATCATAATCAGATAAATAGAAATAGAAATCATTACCACGACATGTCTGATGATGATGAACCCTTGTTGGCTACAAGGAACATGATGCAGATAATAGAGGTAGTTAGAATACCCCATAGGCATCAAAGGGAAAGTTGTATCAAAAGAATTAATATGAATAACATCCTTAAATTTGTGAGAGGCTATAAATCTAATCCACAACATCATCTATAAGTCTTCCATGATGCCTACACCTTGAAAAACATTGAGAGTGAGTGGCAAAAGCTTAAGATCTTTCCTAGGACACTAGTTGATGAAGCTAAAAGTTGGTATAGATCATTGGAGCTAGATTCAATTAACCGATGGTCCACATCGCTTGAGCTCTTCAATGAGAAATGAAAAACCTATGAGAGAGAGTCCAATTTAAAAAAACAAATTTAAGGGTGGAAGTAAGAAAATCATGAACCCTTGGATAGATTCTACTCACTACTACATAGATGTCCAAGCCATGATTTCTCTCAAAAAGAGTACCTTTTCCACATCATAGATGCACTTCATAATCAAATGAGGGAGACCCTTGGGATTTATGCCTAAGGTTGATTATCTAAATTAAAAGCCCATCAAATACAAAGGCTAATCAAACAAGTGGTAAAAAAAGAAGGAGAGCCATGTAAACTAGTGAATGTAGAGAAATATAACTGGGATCCAACTCTTCAAACAAAGGGGATCCATATCTATGATGAAGAAAAAGAGGTAGCTCTTGATGAGGTGATTTCATAGCAAACCCTACCAATACAAAAGTCTATCACTGAGCTTGAAGTAAGGATAGATAAGATGTGGGAGTTGATAAATGACAAAGCTACTAATGAGTAGTGAAGGTACCCCTACATCCAACCATATGAATCACAAGTGTTCACCCATGATTCGGTCAAATTCCATGGACTCTATAGTTTTCCAATGAACTAGTTCTCTAGGAAGTGGACTAGGTGTTAAGAAAATTTGTTGTCTTCCCAACTACACTTGTGAAGCTCAAGGATATTATTTTTAAGTGTAATTGAGGCACATGATTTTTATCATTTTGTGTTTTATGGTTTTGGTACTTGAAATAAATAGGATAAAAAATAAAGTAATTTAATGTCTACCTTAATCTAATTGGCTGACTATTGTGTAACTAGTCCTAACATAAGTATCCAAGCTAATGAGTCATGATTTGTTTGGCCTTGACATTAGAGCCTTGTTATTGGTGCCTCAACGTTGGGGCTATGATGTCGGGTATGCGACATTGGGGTTTGGACACGACATCGGATATTTGATGTTGTAGGATATACTCTGGCCTATAAATATAGTGCTTGGGCTCACAATTTCCACATAGTTTTTTAATTAGATTAGTGGACCTCTTGCAATTTTTTTTCTCTAGAGTTAGAATATTTTCTGAATGCCCACAGTGTGATGTTTGTAATTGTATGGCACCTTTGTTTGAGTGTGATGTACATGGACATGTTACATAACTAGCAATAAAGATCAAGATTGCTCCCATCATTGCAACATCCACTTAGATTATTATTGCTCTTGAATTGTTAATTATTTACTACTTTCCTTAGTTAAATGTTTTCATTTATTGTTATTTACTATTCCTAATATAAAGTTGAATGTGTACGCCTTAATCACAAACGTTTAAGTGTAGATACTTAGTAATTTAGAGGTTTATCATTTGGCACAACTTGTGACGTACACTTGGCAATCCTAGAAGTAGCCTCACAAAGTCCAAGACATGTACAAACAATTAAGAGTGAATACTCATCACCCATAGGATATTTTAGATCTTGTTTTCCATCATTCATTAGTTTAATTAATTCATCTCTTTATCATCATCAGGATTAGCATAGAATTAGGAACAACATCATATGCCTCACTTTAGACTAAACCATACATGACAAAGCTACCACTAGTCTAAGTGGGAAGACAACGAAGTACAATCAAAGCATAGCAATCTAGATATCACAACTAGTCCCATCCATAAAATTCGACCAAATCATGCATGAACGCTTATGATTCATGTGGTTGAGTGTAGGGGTACCTTGTCGTTCATCATTGTTGTCATTGCCAAGGATGGTGCTAGTTATCTAGATTAGTTATATCATACATGATCATTGTAAAAGGTATTAATAATATATCTTTTAGAAAATATTAAACCACACACATTGTAACCAATAACAATGTCTCTCCCACATGGAAATGATAATGCACTATATAGAAAACACATTCATTAGAAAACTAACGAGATATATGATGAAGAAGATTGGAGTGATCAACCTTATGTAAGGGTTTCTTATGATCATGACCACCCTAATAACACCCAAAGACTACATTCACCTAAGCCAACAATCTCGGAGGAGATGATGTAGGTCCTAAACTAGGGGAGGCCTCAAGACTTAGACCTCCTCAGAACCTAGAAACAATAAATCAAAGGACCCCGAAGAACACCATAGAAGCAATGGTAATTCTTCTAGTACCTCATCTTCCTCTTTCCCTTCAACATCTAGTTCTAACAAAGATGAATGCAGGCATAGAGATAGAGCTCCATTAAATGGTCGGACTAAAAACTGGAATCAAACCCATGGGAAAAGTCAAAGAAGTCACCATGAACATAGAAATTTCCCTCACAATTTGTTTGATAACGATGAACCCTTACTGGCCACTAAGGACCTAATGCATATCACAGAGGCTATTAAGATATCTTGTAGGCATTGCAAAAAGAGTCATTTACCTAAGCTTGACATGAATAATATTCCTACATTTGTAGGAGGCTATGATTCAAATCCATAATATAATTTACAAGTCTTTCATGATGCATGTGCTTTCTACAACATTGAGAGTGGATGGCAGAAGCTTAAGCTCTTTCCTATGACACTAGTTGATAGAGCCCAAATGTGGTATAGATTGTTGAGACCAAATTCAATCCAATGATGGTCTACAATGTTGGAACTTTTCAACGAGAAATATCAAACTTATGCAAGAGTGTCTAATTTGAGGAGACAAATCCAGGAGTGGAAACAAGAACAACCTGAACCCTTGGACATGGCCTTAGATAGATATTATGCCTTATTGAATAGATGCCTAAGCCGTGGTATCTCTGAGGAATGGAAACTTTACCACATTGTAGATGGGCTTCGTAATGAAACAAGGGAGATCCTTGGGATGTATGCCCTAGGGCAATTATACAAGCTCCAAGTCCATTAGATCAAAGACCTAATAGAGCATCTAGTAAAAGAAGAAGCAGAGATATGCAAATGGGAGAATGTCAAGAAATATCAATGGGACCCAAGTCCTCAATTGAAGGAGGTCCAAATTTATGGTAAAGAGAATGAAACTACTCTCAATACGATGATTCCACAACAAACCTTACCGATAAAGGAGTCTATTGATGATCTAGAAGCAAAGTTTAATAGGATGTCCAAATGGATAAATAAAAATGTCCTAAATCTTATTGAGACAGTTGTGGAGAAGGTCATGCAAAACATACTAGGTGATCACAATAAATAGAGGACACAAAACCAAGAAATAGCTAGGAACACTTTCGGCAGATGAGAAATTTGGCTGACGAAAGTGAGGCAAAAGACTCAACCACATACAAAGATGATAGATGCAACCTATGCATATATGACCATATGAAGGGCCATTGCCTAGTCTTGTTACATCTATAGGAGTATTGTGCAAGTACCTTAAATTTAAAGTTTGTTCAAAAGCACATGCCTGGAAGATTTCCTCTCCCACAAGGTAATTATTATAGTCGCAAAATCGATTGTACCATCCTAGGGAGACTTATTACCCGCCTCAACATGGTCATCAACCATAGTGGCAATAACCACAGTCATGGGGGAGGCCACCACCAAATTAGCCATATCCACCAAAACCACACAAATATTATGTTCAGCATCCTATTTCTCCAACGAATTCTACATCCTCTACTGCTAATCACCACTACCACTCTCTTCAGTACCATCAATACATGACATCCCCTAAAGGATCACCACCTTGAGCCTCTCACCACCCAACCTACCCTTGATATTCTCATAATTTACCTCCTTACACATCACCACCAACAACATAGGAAGGTTTCACACCACAATATCAACAAACAATGTGCTGTGAATGCACATAGACATGCCGACACTAGTGGGTCTCAACCGCAACATAGGAAATGTCCCTTCTGGAGGAAAGGTCATAAGTTGAAACAAGCCATGCATGGACCCACCACATCATCTAAGCTAGCACAATGCCAATTTGGTGTAATGCCTCCCTTTTCACCACCACCATCCTCTGATCATACATAAGGGCCACCATCCATCGTTACTCTAAGCCCGAATATGAATAATGAATCTAAAAATGTGGGAAGACAAATAAATCCATACATACCATATCATGATCAAGGGTGCAATCATAGGTCAGCCATCCATAATGTTAACACACCTTATATCCTAACCCACCATACATTTAACCATCAAGTATGTGACCAACAATTTTTCTACCCAACCACCACACCACCAATAGACACCAAGTGGCTGGGGCATGAGCAGTTCCCAATGTTTTATACATGCATGGATCCTATTTATCCACTTATTAATCCTTTTCATGACCAAATGTTTAGTCATGGAGTTTACCCTCCATTCTACTCTTTAGGATTCTTAAGTGTTTTTCATTTTTTTGTTTTACACATTTTTTGTTTTACAACTTTTTGTTTTACACATTCTTTATTTTACATCTTCTTATTTTCATGTTATTAATATTTTCTAATTTTTGTTTTACATCATCATTAGTACATTTGCTATTTATTAAATATTTTACATTTTCTTTTATATTATATTATATTATATTTTGTTTTTGTTTTATGTGACTTTCTAACTTTTTGTTAATAAGTGCCAGGTACAATAGTAATGCATTGATTGATGCTGGTATGTACTATTTTTATTATTTGATTATTGGTATATGGTTTCTAGCTTTGAATTTCATTATAGATGATTAGGAAATGGTTTCTTTTTATGCAATAGGTAGTGAGTCCACAACATCCACCCATCCACGAACTCTATGATTTTTCTTATTCTAGAAACATGCAGTCCCTTTTTCATTAATGAAACTTTAACAAATTTGTGACTTTGGTAGTTTTCGGAATTGGGAAGGATTCAAAGGTTTGAATAGGGTGTGGCTTTAAGGGGATTCAGTATTCTTTTTGTATTTCTATTTACTTGGATGCATGTGTGTTTTGTAGTCCATGTCAACCAATAAAAGGAAGTTGAATAAGTTCTTGCATGGTGTGGTTCTCATCAGAAAAAAATGATGAGGATTCAAAGTACACCCCTTGGAAAAAATAAATGCATACATCCTAACATGGTGTGGTTCTCATCAAAAAAAAATGATGAGGATTCAAAGCACATCCCTTGGACAAAATAAATGGATATGTCTTTACACAATGTGGTTCCCATTAAAAAAAAAAACAATGGGAATTCAAAGCACATCCCTTAGACAAAATAAATGGGCTACAAGCACTGATTATGGGACTAGTCCCCTCTAACTAAGGTGCTTTCCACTTCCTACTTCTTCTCTAATAAAGAATGATGGTTGTTCTGTGGAAGCACTTTTGTGTCTCAGGGGATGAACTAGTCTTAGAATGATGATGCAAAGTCACTGAATGTGGTTGATTTTGGTTTGGACTAAGGATGGATCCTATCAAGTCATTTAACCACAAAATCCACAAGGGACTTTATGTGATCGTAACTAGGAACTTCATTCCACTCTCTGCCATACATCTATGTTTTCCATGTCTCACCTCATTGTCAATTTCATGTTCTGGTTTGATGTGTTGGAATTCTTAGTTAGTTTCTTCCAAGTTTTTGTACTTAACTTCTGTAACCATTAACCATCCATGGAGCCCACAAACTCTTTGGTTTGAAGTTATGCAAGGGCATAAAAGGCCTATGCTTGCTTTGGGAAGGACCCACTTGCATATCTTTTGGTTGGGTTAGCTAAGTTCTTTACCCTTAGACATTCTTACAATCAAATTCTTTTGTTTACCTCATTAATGATATCTAATTATGCACATCTCCACAACCTTTTTTAGTGAACCTTTGTTTTTATTGTTGTGAATTCTTACACCTTCTTCAAACATTTCCTTATTTAGCACTTTTTCAAATTTAATGGATTACTTATCTATTTTACCCTATGTGTTAGCCTTCCCACTAACACTCCTAAAGGAATCAATCTACCATGATCACAACCTAGCCAAGTGTAACCACCAAAGAGACAAGGTACTTAATAGCTATGTGTTACAAATTACACACTAATTCATGATTTTTTTGTGATTCTAGTGGGAAGCATGGACTAGAAGTAAGACTATCTTCACCAAGGATGATGTAGCAGCACCTTGTGACAAGGACCGTTCATGATCATTAGATCTTCTATCTCTCTCTTCAGCTACCAAGAGGTGTTCAATGTCAGTTTTTTTCCAGGGTGTTCACTTCTCTTATCATGAACATCCAATTTTGTAAAACTTACAACTCCATACACTTGGGTACTCTACATCTGTCTATTCCACTTGAGTTAGTTTGTATGTTAGTCAATAATCCCATACCTACCCAATATGTTGGAAGGAACTTGTTCCTTGTTTTGTTTAACTCAAGGATGAGTTTTCATTCCGTTGTGGGGGTATGATGAGTTATGATTTATCTAGCCTTGACCTTGGAGCCTTGACATCAGAGCCTTGTTATCAGTGCTCCAATGTTAGAGCCGTGATTTTGAAGCTACGACGTTGGTATGCAACGTCGAGGTTTGGATGCAACGTTAGATATCTGACATCGCAGGGTATACTTCAACCTATAAATATAGCACTTAGACTCATAATTTCCATATATTTTTTCAATCATAGTAGCAAAGCTCTTGTAGTTTGTTTTAGCCAAAGTTAGAATATTTTCTAAATGCCTGCAGTGTGATGTTTGTAATCGTACGACACCTTTGTTCGAGTGTGACCTACTTGGACATGTTACATGATTAGCAATAAAGATCGAGATTATTCCCATAATTGCAGCATTCACTTAAATTATTCTTTCTTTTGAATTGTTAATTATTTACCACTTTTCTTAGTTAAATGTTTTCATTTATTGTTATTTACTATTCCTGATATTAAGCGAAATGCATATGCCTTAATCAAAAATGTTTCAATGTAGATACTTGGTAATCTAGAGGTGTATCATTTGGCACAACCAGTGACGTATACTTGGCAATTCTAAAAGTAGCCTCATGAAGTCCAAGATGTGTACAGACAATTAAGAATGGATACTCATCACCCATAGGCTAGTTTAAATCTTGCTTTCCATCATTCATTAGTTTAATTAATTCATCTCTTTATCGTCATCAAGAGTAGCGTAGAATTAGGAACAACATCATATGCCTCACTTTGGAATAAACCATACATGATAAAGCTACCACTAGTCCAAGTGGGAAGATAGTGAACTGCAATCAAAGCATAGTGGTCTAGATACCACAACTAGTCACATCCACAGAATTCGATCGAATCATGCGTGAACACTTGTGATTCATATGGTTGAGCATAGGGGTACCTCATTGCTCATCACAAGCCCACTGGCCGTACACATCCTAAACACATATAACGTTGCTAGGTTACCAAGCGTTAAGCACTACTGGGATTACCAAAGGTCATACGCATGCTCAAAGTGGTTGTACTTATGTGTTTACTTAATTGCTATTTCACTTATCTTGCTTAATTGCTCAATTAGCTTAATTACTGAGGAACATTGAATAAATAATTAAAAACATTAAATGCATGAATAAAATGTTTAATCTATCTAGAATGCTATGACATTTATGAAGAAGCTCATCTTTATTATTGCACACATTGTCATGCTCAGGTACAATAGTGCTTGAATAAAGATCCGTACACTTAATGACCCCTGCTTCGGGCACTTGGGAAAATACTCTAACTGTTGAATGGAAAAATTGTAAGAGATTCACTACAAATATGACAAGATGATGCCTAAACATGATGGGTTGACACATATTTATAGGCAAGAACAAACCCTACATTGAAGAGGCCTAGTCGATGTGGCCCAGTTGATGAGGTTTAGTTGACCTAGCCTAGTTAATGAGCCTCATCGATGTGGCCAATCTATGACTCATCGTACCCCCACAAGTGAATGAAAAATTATCCTTGACTTTTTTACAAAATTGGAAAGGTGTGGGATTATTGACTAGCACATGACTTAACAAAATTACATGACAAAACTAAGTGTGTGGGTGTACGGATCAACAAAATTACAAATTATGGTGTTCATGACACAAAATTGAACACCAAAAAAAATCAAAAAACATGTCCCTTAATGGCATGAAGGTAATTGAAAAGATCATGCATCCCAAGTGGTGGAGGCTCCTGAGGCTTTGATAGACCTTCTCTAGCTTCAAGCACATGCGACGGTTGAAGCTATTGTGGCTATCTAGCTATTGTTGCAACTTCAGGCAACAAACAGAAAGCATTCAGTAATGCTTTTATTTTTTCCTCCTTACTCCTGGGAGCATCCATGGTTCACACAGCTTCACCAATGTGGGTTAAAATGGGCACATCCCAAAGATAGGGAATTGCTAGGAACAACTCCTTAGCATTGATAAACCAAGTAGTGAATTGTTTGCATTTGATATTGAATGCCCTAACTATGTTCTACAGCTCTTAGTAGTCATTCATTCTCTTAGCCAAGTTCTTGATAGTTGATCATTAATCAATGAATCATGCCTTGAGAACTTTGAGTTTAGCATTTATTGTCTCAAGATTTTGCTTGGTGTCCTTGTGGTGCTTGAACTTAACCTCATACAACAAGTACGAGATAGCCACCTATTGTTCAAGTTCTGATTGTGGCGATTCAATAGTTAGCATTTCTAGATTCGCATATTGAAGATTGGCTAGTTTCCTATATTCTATCATTTCCTTGATTTGCAACTCCTTCATGCATATCTCCACTTTGTTATAGGCATCTATCCCATCAATGATACACTACCATACTTCTCTTCTTTACTTGAGTTGCTAGAGGGACTCATTTACTTTTGCCTTAGCCACTTGGATATGCTTCTCATTCACTTTCTTCTGTAGGCCAACCTAATCTCTATAGTGATTCTTAACTTTCTCAAATTTGAGAGCCTCATTCTTCTAGGTGGTAATTTCAATGATAGATTTTTGATGTAAGGCACGGACTTCCTCCATAGACAGATTACGATTTTCTACTACTAATTTCCTCAATACCATATTTACTCTAGCTAGTTGCTCCTATTGTTGGTGGACGAATTCTTGTATCTATTGTTTTTGTGCATCAACATTTGACAAGTGATTGCTTTTTGCAGTCAGTGTTTCATTTTCCTAGTGCATCTGAACCAAGTCCTTTTAAACTAGATAGGTATTTGCTTTGGCCATAAATTGGTTAAAGATAGATGTCACCATTCCCTCCTTAACTTGTGTTAATCGTTCTTGAAGCTACTGAAAAGCTTCATCTCTTATTATTGCAGGGTTGAGAAATGTAGGGTTGGCAAAATGGGCACATAATTTCACAACTTCCATAGCCAAATGTTGACTTTGTGCTTGAGTTGTTTCAAGTTGCCCTTCCAAGATGATACATTTCCCCTTTTCCTTAAGTAATTCCAACTAGGTTGTAGTAATGTTATCTAGAAAATCAAAGATGTCTAGAATTGGTTACCCAGTCCCCACCAGTGGGCCCAGTAACTCTTCATGCTGGGTTGCACTTAATCTTCCCCTGACAGTTCATGTGGACATATACACATCTTGAAGTGCAGATACATCTAGTACAAACACTGTAGGTGCGTTAAGTACTTCTGTGATTCATTTAGCAACCACTTCTACAGCTGTCTCCTGCCCTTAGTGTTGCATCACTAGTACAGTAACCCTCTTGTCCTCCTACAAGCACATTGAAAAGGAGGTAGCATTCTTAGCAATTTTTGGAAATAGATGGTGTTGAGATAGAGACACTATCACCTCTTGGGCACTGGGATTCGATCTCATGGGTAGTTACGTTTATTGGGTTGAGAATATTGGTCCACCTCCCTTCATTTGACTAATTGTTCTAGCCATCTCATTAAGGTAACTCATCGTAGGTCAATATACAAATGGATCTCCACCACATGTTCCTGCTTGCTGCTCCTACTCACACAAGAGCTATTCTTAGATTTTACGAAAGTGCTCAATGGTTGTACTAGCCTTTGATGTTGTTTCTAGAGTGGGTGGCAGAGATGGTGGTTATTACTCCTCTTCCTTAGACATGGTAGACATCTTATCTTTCATCATTTCAAACCAAGAGGCTACAAAAGTATGCCTGATCATGTTGTTTGCGTAGCGAATTATCCCTACCCTTTTGCAAATTTTTTAGATAAGGCATGAAAAAGGTAGGGTTTCCCTTCCACATTCATTCTCTTTGAAACACTTTCTATCTTTGGATAGATTAATTATGGAAGGTTTGTTGGAAATATCCCACTTAGAGCAATGCATTCTTTAGTGGAGAAGACAGTCACCTTAACAGGCCTTACTATTAGATTGAGGTGATAGGCTACTATCTTGAAGTATACATGCTCTGCCTATGTGAGCACACCAAAATCCTTATGGTCAGCCTAATAAGACCATTGGGTCCACTCCTTTTTAGCCTCTAAATTAGCTTGCATAGATACCTCTACTAATTGTGTGCTAGAATCAGGTAACCCAAGAGCTCTTATGATGGATTCAACTAAGTAGGACACCTTAATGTCCTTGATTTTCATAGTGGAACCTACCCGTCTATTGTTCCAGAAGAGGTACATCTCTCCCATGTATCACTCCCCACTAGAAGTGATGTTTGGCCACATGGAAGAGGTTTGCAATTGTGTCTTTACCTTTGCTAGAGCATGTTCTAAAAATGACTTAAAGTTTAGTTCTTGGAAAATTGAGTATTAGACATCACAGGGCATGATTATGTTGAGGCTTATGTTAGTGTGACTTTAAGTCTTGGCATAGGCCCTAGTGCCTTGCCTCACTATGATTGTTCTATTGCATACTCTTCCTTGGGAATCTATCAAAAAAATTCCACTTTAGACTCCTTTAGAAGAGGTCCCATTGCATGAGTTTCTTCTACCTATTCCTAGGCTTATTCTTGTTGGCCCCTTCCAGTTTTGGGTCATTTCTCCCTTGGTTGAGATGGTCCTCCTTCCTGTAGTCATTTCAATCTTGATGTCATCTATAATCATAATATGACCATGGGTTAGCAATTATTGTGTAACGTGAAACAATTGGAACACCTTATCTCGTTAGGAAGGTTACACCTGGCTAAGTTGTGATTATGGCTAATTTGAACAATTTTAATCATTAGTTGAATTTTACCTTAATATTAATAAGTGATTATAGTCATACCGAAGGGTGTTGGAAGGGTCAAACTCTCAAAAAGTGATGGTTCAATATCATTATATTTCTTAACCCATGGGGTAGTCAAAAAAATTCTCATCAAAAACCTTAAGTTTTGCGACCCCCATGACTAAGAGCCTACCTTTGATAGCTACAGGGTTTAAGAATGGAGTGATTTGGACAAACAATTGGAAAGTTATGGGCTCTGAAAGGTTTGGGGCTTAGAAAAATGGCAAAAAATCCTCTCTTGTTGTGAAGCAAATGATAAAAATTTCAAAGCGCTTAGTAGTATTGATAGACTTTTTGTGTTGTGTCGACAAGGCCTAGTCGATGGGGCTTTGTTGACAAGGTCGACTATGTCGACTAGGCTTAGTTAATATGATTGTTGACCACTATTAACTTTGGTCAAACTTTAAAAATACAAGGATTTTTTTAGTGAAATTGGAGTCAAATGGTAGTCCAAAAAGCCAAAAACATGATGAAAATAGTAGAAGAGGGTGTTGGAGTTTAGAAAATTTAGAAAATTGAGAAAATGATTAGAGAATGAAGTTTATGAAAGTTTAAGGATTACAGAGCTGGATGCACAATGGGGTACATGAAAGATGTGATTAAAACAAAGTCTAAGGTAGGGGGCTTAACTATCCAAACCAAGAGATATGCAAGTGGGTCCTCCCCATAGCATGCACATGCCCTTTTTGATCTTGCACAACCTTAACTAAGGAGCCTGTGGGTCCCACAGTTAATTAATGATTATGAAAAGTTAGAGGACTAACCAGGAAGAATCTATCCAAGAATTCCAACACATTAGACTAAGACATCAAGCATAACATGGAAACCAGCAGTAAGGTGAGTTATGGTAGTATAGATGAATGATTAAGAAGGTGGGATGGAATCCCGAATTGAGATCATAACATGTCCCTTGTGGAGTTTGTATTTAAAATGACTTTGAGAGAATCCATCCTTAGTCTAGATCAAAGCCAACTACTGTCAGTGACTTTGCATCATCACTCCAAGACTGATCCACCTCCTTAAGACACAAGAGTGCTTCCACAAAATGACCACCATTCCATAAAGAGAAGAAAAGATAAGTAGGAAGTAAGAAAGTGCCTTAGTTAGAGGTGACCTTTAGGCATGGGTAACATGTCTTTCCAATCCATAACCAGTGCTTGTAGCTTGTTTATTTGTCTAAGGGGTATGCTTTGAATTCCCATCATGTGTTTTTTTTTTGAAATAGGAACCACACCATGCAAAGACTTTATTTAATTTATTGTTATTGGTTGACTCGGAACAGTAAGAAGTCAATGAAAACACTCAAGAATCCAAGTAAGTAGAAGAGTTCAAAGAGTATTGAGTCCCCTTGAAGTCACACCTTGTGTAAACCTTTGAATCCTTTCCAATTCCAGAAGCTACCAAGGTCATAAATTTATTAAAAGTTTATTTAATAATAGGGATCTCAAACTTTCAAAATAAGGAAAACCATAGAGTTTGTAGATGGGTGGATGACATGGACTCATTGCCTTTTCCATGAAAAATAAACCATGCCTTAGTCATTAGACATTAGAATTTAAAAATAGAAACTAGACATTAGCAATTAAAATATTAAGCACAAACCACCATTAGTAAATAGTAACATTAGTACTATGTCTTACAATAATAAAGCACTTTTATTAGAAAAATAATAAAAAGTCACACACAAAAATAAAGTAAAATATATAAGAAAGTATAAAATGTTCAAGAAAGATAAAACATAGTAACAATGTTGCAAAACAAAAAATGAGAAAATCAATAGAGTGAAAAACCAAAAGAAAGGTAAAAATCAACAAAGTGAAAAAAATGTGTAAAAAAAAACTGAAAAACTAAGGAGCCATGTGTATGGTTAGCACAAATGGAAATCTCCCCTATGACTAGCTTGAAGGGAAGGGATGGGAAATATAGAGTGTGGTTGTCCATCTAATGAGGTAGTAGTTGCATTAGCTTGTCTTGGCTATAGGAAAGGTTTTACTTGTTGGATGTTGATCAACTGCTTTTTGTGTGGGCTTTTAGGTTTGTAGATTAACATGGCCCCTAAGGGAAAGGTTTCATTAATTATATAAGGTCCCTCCCACAATGTTTGAAACTTTGTTTTCTAGGGTACATGTGTGGGGTCTTAGTAGAGAACCTTATCTCCAGGTTGAAATTTTACTTTTTGTATTCTAAGGTCATGGTGCTTCTTATTGTATGCTTGTGCACTTCATTCAAATATAGAGCCACCAATTGGTTTTCATTTAGCACATTCAGGTTTATCAATCTTTCTCTTTGTGTTAGGCTCAAGTCAAGGTCCAAGTCACAGGCTGTTGAAAGTGTATGGAGCTTCAACTAGATTGGAAGTGTTAGAAGTTTTTCTTACACCAGCTCATAAGGAGAGTAGCCTATGGGGAGTTTCTACGTGGAGCGATAGGTGCAAAGGACATTGTTAAGTTTTGTGCACTAGTCTTTCCTATATTTGCTTATAGTCCTTGTTAAGATCTTTGTGATCTCCCTATTGGTGACTTCTGCTTGACTGTTGGCTTGGGGGTGATAGGGTGTTGTTAATTTATGTTCAACCCCCAAGCATTACATCAAGTTCTAAAAGGTGGCACTTGTAAAATGGTTTCCATTATCAAAAATCAATGCATGTGGCACACCAAACCTATTTAGAATATGTTGTTGCATAAATCAAGTGGTAGCGAATGATGTACAGTTAGTGACGACTACTCCTTCTACCCATTTGGTGTAGTAGTCGACTACTATGATGATGTATGCCTTTCCATTAGACATGGGTGTGATGGAACCCATGAAGTCTATGTCCCATATGTCAAAGGGCTCTAGTGGTTAAATCCACTATTGAGGGCCCTTCATTCATGCAGTCATCCCACCATCTCATTGATAGTATCCACAAAATCAAACAAACTAGTGGACATCTCTAAAGATTATGGGCCAATAGTGTCCTACCATCAGGATTTTTATGGTTGTGTGTCTCCTAGCATAGTGGCCTTCACAAGGGCCTTCATGAGCATTCTGGAGAATGTGTAATTGATCCGTATCAAGTACATACTAATGAACTAGGCCATCAGTGCACACCCTGTAAAGGTATCCATTGATTTCCATGAAGTACTTAGCCCAATGAAGAAACTATTATTTCTTCCTAAAGTCCAAATCTTGTGGCATCTCCTAAGTAAGTAGGTATGTTAGGATGTTGTCATACCATTTTGATTTTATGGGAACTTAGTCATTTATTGCTCTTGTAAAGATGAGTTTGTCTAAAAATTGATTAAAGAGTGGACTCTCCTCCTCTTTATTATCCCATCTTAACTGAAAAAGATGATCAAAGATCATATTCTCAGTCCCTTTTTGATCTACCATTGTGAGATTGAATTCCTACAAGATCATGAGCCATCGTATGATACAGAGGCTCACCGTTGGCTTGTTCATTAGGAAGCTGATGGCACTATGATCAATGTGCATACTTTATATACAAGCACATAATGCCTAAAATTTTTGAGAGCATACACCACTACCATTAGTCTTTTTTCAATTGCGGTGTAATTCAATTGTGCGCCCACAATCCTTTGGCTAGCACAATGGATATAATATGGACATTTCTTATCATCCAACTACGTAAGCATGGCTCCCAAGGCATAATTAGATGCATTTCTTATGTGAAATGGTTTGAACTAGTTTGCTGCCCATAGAATTGGAGTTTCTATGGGTTTGTCCTTTAGCTGTTGAAATGCATGTTCACATTCCTTGGTCGAGATGAATGGAGCATCTTTCTTTGTAAACTCAACCAATAACTTTGCAATCTTAGAGAAATTCTCTATGAACTACCAGTAGTAGCCTGTGTGTCCAAGTAATGATCGAACATCTTTGATTATCTTTGGTTGGCATGTGATTCTTTGGATGACCCTTATATTTTCAAATTCTATCTTAATCCTTGCCTTAGTAATTCTATGCCCTAGTACTATGCCTTCCTAGACCATTAAATGGCTTTTCCACCAATTAAGCCTAAGATTTGTTTCAACACATCTTTTTAGTACTTGCTCAAGGCAATCCATGGCTTGCTCAAATGTAGCCCCATAGGTAGGAAATTCATCCATAAAGACTTCTACCCTGCAACCAATCTGATGTTAAAAAATACTAAGGACCAGGCGTTGAAATGTTGCAGGGGCATTGCATAGACCAAACGACATGCATGGGACATTGCATAGACCAAACAACATCTTATAATATGCAAAATTCTCTTAGGAACTCATGAATGTTGTTTTGCCCTGATCCTTTGGCACAATCTAGATTTGGGTATAGCCACTATAAGCATCTAAGAAGCTATAATAACAATGCCCAGATATAGTGTCTAACACTTGGTTTACAAATGACAATGGAAAATGATCTTTAAATGTTGCCATATTCAACAACCTAAAGTCAATGTAGATTTGCCACTTATCACCTTTCTTTGGCACAATTACAAGTGGGCTAACCCACTTACTATTCGTGATGGGATAGATGAACCCCACCTTCAGGAGTTGCTCTATTTTCTCTTTGACGATCTGTTTCAATTTGGTGTTTAACCACCTTTGTGGCTATCTTCTTAGCTTCATGGTTGGGTTGATGTAAATATAATGTTGGCATATCCTTGGATCGATTCTAGTTAGCTTAGGATATGACCAAGAAAAGGCTGTTGGCCATTTTTTGACCACCTTTAATAGCTTGTCTTTTTGTTCAGGAGCAAGATTTGCATTGATGATAACCAACTTACCATTGTCTAAGAATGCATACTCCATGCCAGCTGGTAGAGTTTTTAAATTTAGGGGCTTCTACTTAAAATTATCAAGGATTTCTAACTCTCCCCAATAGGTATCATTAACTTCTTCATTAGAGAGTTGGTGATGAACTTGCTTAAGTTCATTCATGCCCTTGAGATAGGCACATGTTAGGCTCTCTATAGGTTCCATGCATAGTGTGCTGCTATAAGAGTTAACTGTTAGCCACTAGGTATCCTTCTGTTTTGTGGCTGCTATGTACAAGCACCTTTGGATATCTATTTCATATGTACATTGATTGCATGCTTTAATGAATGTACTTTTAATGGACCATATTTTCTACATGCAATTACACCCATTATCATATTACGTGATGCCTGGAACTTGCTTATTCTCAAGTCGTCCAAATTCATTTTCCTTGGAGATTTCCAAGGAGAGGTCCCTAATGCCCATTTGTGCATTAATAGTGCTCAACCATGAAGTTCCATAATGATGGAAAAGATGTTGGAGGTTTGGGAGGAGTATTGGGTTGAAAAAATGGTCATTTCCTAGATTGATTGTCTAAACCACTTGGCTGGAAGGCTGGCTATAAATTTATAGCCCTTGTAGCATTTTGTTGCTATGGCTATGGGGGAATTATGCCCTTCATGGATGGAATAGGAGGTAATTGGGTTGATGGTAGAGGTGTATGTGAAGAAAGATGTGGAGGGTGGTATGGATATGGGTGCTTCCCTTGAGTAGATGGTCAATAAGTTCGATGGTGCTCTAGAGAATAATAGTGGTGTTGGAATGAGGCATGACTAGCAGAGCTTTATGGAGAAGCAGGTTACTGAACATAGTACCCATATAGATCTACTTACCTATAAGGGTATTACTATCTTGGTGGTGGCATTCCCCATGATTGTGGTTGGTGCCACTGCTAGTATTGCTCATACAATTGTGATGGACCTCTAATTGAATAGTAAGCTTGTTATTGCTAGTGAAACTACCTTGAATTGCCTTGAGGATAAGGTAATCATTTGGGTGCTTGCCTCCATGCTAGTCGAGGATTCAGCATGTACACCCTAGACTCTTGTAAGTGTGACACCACAAGGTAACATTTCTTAGAATGGTAATATTGACAAATGTCACACCCAACATCATCATCGAAGTCTATCTTCATAACTTCTTCTACTATAGTAGCTTTGTCCTTACCTCTTTGGTAGGTACATTTAGCTTCTTTCCACCTCCTATGATTTCGATTACTATTCTGCTCTTTGAATTCTTTAGCAACCTTTATAGCAATTTGGAATTTTTCATCTAATGAGTTCCATAATTTATCAACCTTTACCAAAATATCAAAAATAGATTTTTGGATGGGCAAGGTTTTCCTATTTCCCACATTGTCGAGTGGTGACTTCTCTTCGTCATAGAATCAGACCTCCCTTGTCTTGATGGAAGGGTTCCTATTATATTTTTTTGCACTTTCCATTTTTTGTAGCTCACCTTCTTCTTTTTCTACTTGCTCTATCAACCTTTGCATCTGATGAGCTCTTAGTTTGGATAGTCTCCCTTGGGCATAAACCCCAAGAGTTCTTTTGGTTTCTACTTTGAGCCCATCTATGATGTGACGGAGTTATTCCTTATGAGAATAACCATGGCCAAGGCATCGATGTAAGAGAAAATAATATCTATCCATGGTGGCATCAAAGGGTTCATGTGTTCCCTATTTCCAGCCTTGGATTTGCCTTCTTAGATTAGACACTATGGAGTACATTTGGCTTTTGTCATTAAATAGTTTTAGCATGGTACTTCATCTATGGATAGATTCCAACTCCAAGGACTAGTACCAGCTTTGTACTTCCTTGATGAGTGTCCTAGGAAATAACTTTAATTTCTACTAATAATTTTCAATATTTTTTAAGGCACATGCATTGTGGAAAGCTTAGAGATGTGTTTATGGATCAGAGTTATATCCCCCTTCAAATCTTGGAATATTATTCATGTCTAAGCGCTTGATCCAAGTATCTTTCACATGCCTAGTTGGGATCTTGACTACCTTTGCAATGTTAAGCATGCTTCAGATTGCCAAAAAAGGCTTATTATCATTATTATTTTGTTGTCTCTAATGATGTCCTCTATCACCCCTTCAATTATTATGGGCATGGCAATCAGTATTATTGTCTTGCTACTCACCTCCATCATGATTGTTCCTTCTATAATGTTTTTTATAACCAGAAGAAGAGGAAGAAGAAGATGTAGATGAAGAGGATGAAGAGGGAGGAGGACTACCACCACCATGGTATTTGCCAACTCCCCTTCGGTGGTCATAGCCATGTTCATTAGGTTTCTTATGATCTTGACACTTGTCTGAGTCCTTGCCTTAACTGCCATCTTTACCTGAACCTGGTTTGTTGATAGTGGAATGTAGATTCAGGTTCACACCCCCATCATTAGTAACAAGGGATGGAGAATTTTCATGTTGAGAGCCCCCAAAGAGAGGATCCTCATTATCATCTTGGTTCAATAGGAACAAAGGATTGGTGAACCATTTCCCCTTCACAAACTCATGTTGCTTCTCCTAATGTTGATCTCTCCTACATTGTGTTTTAGTGGGATGGTAGTCTTGGTAATTGTAATCATGCACAACATACTCCTCTTGAAGATCATAGATGCCTAGCTTCTTAAGAGTTTGAAGCAGCATCATAGGCATAGATCGATCGAGAGGCATTACAATGTTTCCTTCCAAGTCATGCCATCACAATTGCTCATCCTAATGCAGGATGAAGGTAAAATCAAACACATACTCATCTGGATGAGTATATAGCACCTTGCACTCTTGTGGAACCAATGGTTTAACATTGTCATGCCTAAGAGAAGAAGACATTTTTCAAACCAATAGAATATCAATGTGCTTATATAATTATATTATGTATGAGAGTGATGTTGACCTTGGGTTTGTCCAATGATGTTAATGATGTTCACTAATCCTAGATAGTGCACATTTCAAACAAAAAGCATTTGCAGCAACAATGTCAATGATGAGCAGTGAAGGTACCCCTACACCCAACCATATGAATCACAAGAGTTTATGCATGATCTAATTAAATTTTGTGGACTCTATAGTTTTTTGGTGCACTAGTTCTCTAGGAAGTGAATTGGGTGTTAAGAACATTCGTTGTCTTCCCAACTACACTTTTGAAGCTCAAGGGTATGGTTTAAGTGTAATTGAGTCACATGATTTTTATCATTTTGTGTTTTATGACTTTGATACTTGAAATAAATAGGATAAAGAATAAAGTAATTAAATGTCTACTTTAATCTAAGTGGCTAACTATTGTATAATTAGTCCTAACATAAGTATCCAGACCCACTTGTCGTTCACATCCTGAACACATATAACGTTATTGGGTTACCGAGCGTTAAGCATAGTTGGGATTACCAAATGTCATATGCATGCTCAAAGCAGTCGTAGTTATGTGTTTACTTAATTGCTATTTTACTTATCTTGCTTAATTACTGTTGGCGACCGTTTGGGACCCGACCGCCAACGAGTGTCCTCGAACAGGATTTAGGTGCTTGCTAGTCTCTGGCAACACCAAGGCCCAAATACCTCCAAATAGACTCAGTAGTTAATGTGAGTATGTGTGTGTGTGCTGTTGTGGTGTGCGGTTGTGAGAAATGAAATGATTGCGTTGTGTGTAAACTATGAATGACTTTTCTTAAAGAGATTCAGCCAACTTTGCCAAGTACTGTGAGTTGTTGAGAGTTTCTATTTTGTTCAATTGCCTAGTCTACACGGTCCTTATAATACCTACTTGTAACAAATAAAATTTTGCAAAAACATTTGAGCACAACTCTGCGAATCTACTTCTAATTTTCCCCAAAGAAAGAAATAGTTCCATAAGAAAACTAGAAATAGAGCAAGATTCGATGGAAATAGATAGAAAAGAAAGCAGATTTGCGTGGACCTAAAATATTTAAACAAGGTAAAATGACATGAGTAAACACTTCGCAAGAAAGCTATCCCAAATTCAATAACTACGAATTGTTCAAACTTCCAAGGCTCAAATAAGCAATTTCTTCAAGACAATCCTACTAAGCTACCATAAAATTGCTATGTAAACTACCACGTACAAAACTCCATTTTGGCTAGATAATGGATGTCAACAATTGCATTAAATAGAACCTTCAAAAGAATTGACAATTTCTGATTGAAATACCACGGAGATTCACTTTAAAGATAAAAAGAAGCTATTCTGGTCCCATCAAAATACCAAAGATTTTCTGAACCCTCTTGACTATTGAATCATTCAACGGCATGACTACAAGCAGAGGCTCTCTTACAACAATCTCAATAGTAGTTCTTATATGTTTCACAATAATAAAATTTACTACTAAAATGCTCTTAAGGCTTTTAAACACAAGTGCTTCTATGGAAAAATTTTAACAGAAATTTCTATCGGGCAATAAGAACAATAAGAGCAATCTAAGAATCCCAAAATTATTTTCCAAGGATGATACTATCTAAATCACTAGCTAAACAATTTTAAAAAAATAAAAATAAAACATAACTCACAGGACTATGACAAAGAGGCTGAAATCTTTTCTTTAGCAAGTCATCTTACAAGCAATCTTTCACACTTTCTTCTTTACAAATGCTCTTCCCTAGACCCAAAGTGTGTCTCCAAGTGAGAGCCCAAGTATTCCCCAAGTGTGGTATCAATGTCTTCTTCTTGTGTTCTAATCTATTCCATGAAATGGCCAAATGTGCCAACAATTACTTAATTAGCTTAATTACTAGGAAACATTGAATGAATAAATGAAAACATTAAATGCATGAATAAAATGATTAAGCTATCGAGAATGTTGTAAGGTTTATTAAAAAGCTAATCTTTATTGCTGCACACATCGTCGTGCTTGGGTACAATAGTGCTTGAATAAAGATTTGTACACTCAATGACTTTTGTTGCAGGCAATTGAGAAAATATTCTAACTCTCCAATGGAAAAACTACAAGAGCTTTGCTACAACTATGACAAGATGATGCCTAAACATGGTGGGTTGGCACATATTTATAGGCAAGAATAGGCCCTGCATTGATGAGGCCTAGTCGACATGGCCTAGTCGATGAGGCCTTTTTGATGTAGCCAATCTGCAACTCATCAATTACAACCTATGTGAAAATCATAGAGAAGATAGTAATGCAAAAGGAATACAGTGAGTAGAGCAAGAAAAGGAAAAAGAACAAAGAAACAAGTAAGAACATGTATCAGAAAAAATGGAAAACAACTCTAGGAGAAAAGGCTATAGACTCAACCATAGAAGAGGATGATGGATGTGACATCTGCCTATATGACCATCCAAAGGGCTATTGCCTAATTATGTTACATCTACAAGATTTTGGGGCTTTTGCTTTGAATCCCAAGTTTGTACAAAAGCAAATGCCTAGAAAATTATCTTATTCATAAGGTAATTATAGATAGTCCTATAATCAACTATACTATTTCAGTGGGATGTCTTATCAGCCTCAACACTATTATAAACCGTAGTGGTAAAACCCTTAGTCATGGGGGATGCCATCAACAAACCAACAATACCCTTATTACTAACTAGACCCATATGGCTACTATATTCAACAACCTATTTCTCCATGTGGTTCTACTTCCTTTACCTCAAATCACTACTACCACTCTCTCGAATATCATCAACCCATAACATCCCCTATGGGATCACCATTTCAAACCTCTTATCCTCTATGACATCCTTAATATTCTCATACTTCCCTCCACCATATGTCACCACCACCAACACAGGGAGGGTTGGCATCACAACATCAACGGAAGAATGCCACTTGTGCTATGAACATACAAGTAAATGATAATGTTAGTAAATCTTAGCAAAAGTTTCAAAAATGTCCTTTCTTTAGGTTAGTTTCCACACATGGGCACAAAACTCATAGACCTACTAGCTCATCAAAACCAACATAAGGCCAGCCAAGTGCAACACCCTTCCTCACCAAAACAATGTCTCCCAATCCTATGCAAGAGCCAACACCCATTACCACTCCGATGAAAAACATAACAAATAAACCTATCATTATGGAGAGACAGGCAATTCCATGCATTACTATTGAAAAAAAAGGATGTAGTTATGGATCAATCTTCTAGAATGTCAACACAGTCATTACACCAATCCAAAGAAAATATGAAAAACAAGTGTGTGCACAAGAGAGAGCAAGGGCTACTAAATCAAAAGACACCTAGTGGCCAACAATTGAGAACTTTCAATGGTCCAAAGCATGCATGGAAACATCTGAACCACTTACTAATTCCCAAACTAAGAAAATGACTCCAACTAAGAACCTTAAAATGAAACTAATAAACCATGATCATACACCAATAGGAAAGGAAAAAAAGGGCTTAGTTGATCATAATTCCATTACCATAAAAGTCATATGGGATAATAATTAAAAAGTTACATTACTGAAGATGGTAGGTGAACTACTTACAGTGTATGGCCTAAGAGATCTAGGGAGCATTTTTTGAACACTCGCCAAGGTTTACAGTCATGGGGAGATACCTTATGTTGATTCCAAAATTAATAAGTGCTTTTTCATTTTTATTTTACAATTATTTTCACTTTTTTTGATTTTCTGATACTTTTTAGTTCTTAAACTTTTGACATTCTTTAATATCTTTTGATTCTTTTAAATTTTCTATTCTTTTAACATTTTTCATTCTTTGTACTTTTCACAATTTTTAGTATCTTTTTCATTTTATTTTATAATTTTTTTAAACCCTCTAAATAAATTTGATTGTTAATAAGACACATTGAATAAAGGCAAGATGTAGTCCAATAAGGTGAAGATTTCTCTATGTTATCAAACCATAAAGGACTTACTATTTGTATAGTGAGACCAAACCACCCATCCATCCATTCCAATAATAAGAGGTTCTTACCATGGACATAATGATATTCTTTTCCATTATACAACTAAGAATAAACTTGTGATCATTATGCCTAGACCAAAAAGTGAAGAACTAACAATGTGTGATAGCAAGGGGACTTGTGAACTCTTTTTGGATTATTATTGTGAGTTCTATCCTATCGGTAAGGAAGTATTATATCCTTGTAGATCTAATGAAAAATGGAATTAAGAGTATAATAAGTGCTACCTTACCATGTCATTGGAAAGACATGTTACCCATGCTTGAAGGTAGGCAACTTCTTAGGAATCTAAAAAATAAAACGTGCAATGAATAAACTCCTTCCTTAAACAATACACCAAGTGGTAATACTCCTTGCAACAATGGTAGTCTTATAGTTGTAACTCTCAGAGATGACATGATGCCTTGTCATTGGAAGGTGGTTTGGACTTGGTTTGAATCTTGGATAGAAAGGCTAATGATTACTTTAACCATCAATAACACACAAGAATTCATTATGCCTATGGTAAGATACCTCATGTTCCAATTTCTGCAATCCCTTCTAAGTCCATATCATCTCACTATATATTTAATCATAAGTTATGGTTTTGTGTAACATTGAGTTATTTTTCCAATTTGGTGATACTAACATGTGTGTTTTGCTAAACAGGTATGTCTTACATTCAACTCCTTGAGTGCCTACGAACACTTTTAGGCATGGTTATACAAGGGCACTAAGGACTGGAGATGCTTTGGGGAGGATCCACTTCTATAACTCTTGTATTTCATACTTTCCAAGCAATTCCACATTATCTTGTGCCTTTTGAAACATCTAATAAACTTCCCATATCATTTAATAATTTGTCCATAAATCAGAAATTCATTAGCCATCTCTTGTCCATACCATAAACTTTCATTGCTCAAGATTCCTTCTTCATGAGCCTTGAACACTAAATTGTTGAAAACTATGCATCACTCATGGCCCATGACCCTTTAGACAAGTTTTATATCTTTCAAACCATTTATTTGACTCATTTTTTCCAAAAAAAAAGTAATGAAAGATTTAAAATTTTTAACGATGATGTCGTAGTTATGATGTTGTATGCACCTACGATGTCATATCTACGATGTCACGCATATAAAAATAGGCTATATATGTGTAGGAGTTAGTGAAATTTTCCATTTCTCTTATTTTTAGTAAGAGAAGTTTTTGTAGTTTTTCCTCAGCCGCCTTGCACACTGGCTTCCAAAGGCCATAACTTCACCCTTGTAGCTCTGATTTCCAAAATTCTTAAATCCTATTGATCCTAGAGCACTTAACTTAGTCGTGGTGATTGGGGGGTGGGGGATGCATTGTGTGATACAAGTGAATAAAAATTTAAAAATTTGAGCCAAAAATTCTTGACACTAGAAGATACTATAGAGGGTAAGTACAAAGAGATAATAAGAATCTTAAAGTTAATAAATTAAACTAAGGCTAGAAAGATTCAGATAAAACTCTTAATAGACCATATCAGCTATTTTAGGTCATAATAAGCAAGCAAAATGATAGAAGGTCATAAGTAACTAAAAGATATAACACCTAAGGGGTTCCTTTTTGAAAAGTTTTTGAACTCTGCAATCATAATAGGATAAGAACTTAATCTAATCAAGGGTATGAGCAAGGTAAAAAACTATTAAGAATTGATAGGAACATCTAATATTTCAAACCCTTGTTAATTGCAAATGGTCCCAAAGAGGATACCATAAGGAGGACCTTCACAACATGGGAGCAAAAGAGTAAGAAGCCATGGGAGAGGCCAAGTGAGGGAATAAACCCCATAAGTAGAACACGAAAAGCAGGAGGCTCAATCATACAACATTCATCAAGAAACTCATGCTACAGAGCACTTAGCCAAGGAGAGGTAGAAATTCCATAAGCACCTAAACAAGGATAGTAACCCATGTTATTACTAGATTACCTTTAGGTCATCTAATAAGATCGATCATGTCCATGATCATGATGGGACTAAATTTTGGTTCCTTTACAAAATTTTCTTCAGAAGTAGTGAAGACGCAACTCCAAGCATCTCCATTATGGCCCACACTAACCAATAGCAGTATATGGAACTTAGGAGAAACTACCAATTCTGGTAGAACAAATAGGTTGATGCTATATTGAAACTTGAAGGAGTCTTTGTGCCATACTTAGTAGAGAGGACATATGGAAAGAAAATATAGGGACAAAAGAGGAGAAACTTTCTAGAAGCCTAATGACAAAGGGAAGAAGTCAATGGAAGAGCCACAATTGCCCAAAATATGAACTACATCAAGTCACCTTAAATTTTGTTTTTATTTTGTCATGTAATTGTGTCATTTTTTGTACACACCACTATGACACTCAGAGTCAGTTAATAATCTTATACCTTCCCAATTTTGTAAAGAAAGCTTGATCTATCCTGTTAACTCAAGGACAATTTTTTAGTTAGTTTTGGGGGTATGATAATCATCAATTGGCTAGGATATCATTGATTCTACATCACATCTACAATATCGTTGATGTTATATCTCATATGTTTAACAAAAATTCAATTTTTGTCCCCTAATGATATCGTAACTATGATGTCGTATATTTGATATTGTAGCACAAGTTATGTCATCGTAGATCCAATACTGCAGGATATGTGCAACCTATAAATACAACACATGGGTGCATGGATCTGAAGAAGTTTGATTCCACCCTTAGGTAGATTCTTGTAGTTTTGTTTTGTAGTTTTAGTGATAGAGTGAATGTCCACAATATCGTGTTGAGCAATTGTACAAAATATTTATTCAAGTGAAGTGTACCTAGGCACAATTCATGTCTACAAATAAAGATTAAGATTGCTTTTCTTCATTGCAGCATCCACTTAGTTTTACTATTTTTCTTAGCTTAGTTTCTATTGTTTTCTTAGTTTAATCATTTACATTTTCAAGTACTTTACTTTCTTGTTCACTAGTAAAGTAGAATGAGGATGATTGGTTTCGAGCATTTAAGTGTAATCGTTTGGTAATCCCAGTAGTGTTATAGTTTGGTTCACCTAGTAGCATAACGCTTGGTAACCCAGTAATGGTTACATGAGCCAAAGACATGTATGGTAAGCCAAGACCAAATGCTCATCACTCTAGGCTAGAGTAAATTTACATTACTGTCATTACTTAGACTTAGGATTAAATTTCATTCCCAATTATGTTTATCACTAGGAGTATTAAAGGCCAAACAACATCAATTATCATATGCCTCACTTTGGACTAAACCATATGTGACAAAGCTACCACCAATCCAAGTGGAGAGACAGTGTCCTGCAATCAATGCTTAACAATCTAGATGCCACAACTAGTCCCATCCACGGAATTCGACCAGATTGTTCATGAATGCTTGTGATTCATACGGTTGAGCATAGGGGTACCTGCTTCTCGTCATATATGTAGAACTTACGTATGATGTAATAGTGCCTCATGTTTAATGGTTGGTTCAAGTGGTTAACTCATTGCCTTGTCAAGCAAGAGGTTGTCACTATGAGTCATACATGAGGTATCATTATATTTCTCTATGGTTATTCAAAATTATCATATTGGCTTATGTTTTGGGGTGTACTTATCATCATTAGTTTTGGTTCTAATACCCCTCCCCCTATGGTAAGTAGCCTATATCCTACAAGTTAGAAGTTCATTCTAAATGAGTTTGTTATGATATATAGGCATTATAGAGCCTCTAAGTAATGAAATATTATAAAAGAAAAAAAAGTAATGTACCCAAAGGATAATACAATATTTTCATGTATGCAATCATATCAATAAGAATTTGTAGGCAAGAGGTTACTAGTTCAAGTCATAGTTAAGATATCGTTATATTTTTCTTAAGTTCTTCTAATGTATACTAGTTATATGTCTTTGGATGTACCTATAGTTAAATTACTTTTTGTAACAATGAAGTGTTAGCCTATTAGTAAGACTTTTAATTTGAAAGCTCCAAGTCATGGGTTCGATTCTGGTGGGTAATGCTAAGTTATAAAGTTTCAATTTGACTATATATATTGGGGTATATTTATATTACAATTAATTCAAGGTTCCAACACCCCTCTCCCCTCCAACCTATAAAAAAAAAGACCTCAAATCACATCAAAAATCATCCCCTTGTATATATAAAGGGCCATTACTTGAAGGTTCAATTCTACCAAGGTAGGTCATAGGAGGGTAAACGCCTAACCTCTTTTCAATTCTGGTGGATGGGTAAATGCCTAACCTCTTTTCAAGTGGCTACATCAAAACTTAAACCTACGTCTTATGACTTTAGAAAAAAGCATTTTATCATCATCCAAATGATTATATATATATATATATAATCATCTTGGTGGCTATGATAGTTGTTTACATGACATCATAGTTTATGAACATATATTTTTATTATGCTCCTAGGTAGCACATCTTAGCATACTCTTTGGGATTGAACTTATGAATTGTAAACTATAAGTTACATACAAAGAATCATCACTCAAAACACCAATGCTCATTGTACTAGGTGGGATTTTGAGAAGTTAAGTGGATGGACAAAAATGTAACCTCTTCAAGTGAATGTGCCCAAGTTGGAGCTCATATTATCCAACTCGAGAAATAAACACCTTCATTGTTGGTGTAACTTAGCTAGAACGTTGAGGTGAGGAAGTGGGGATATTTGAATATAAAACTATTTTAGTGTGTAAAACTATTTGACTTTGCATCCTCAAGACAAATAGCCAACATGAAACTCTTGGAAAACTTAAGCAAAATATAATAATGTCAAATTAACATTTTCTTGGGATTGAAATTATAAGTTACTAGCCACAAGCCTAAGTAGAACACAAAGGTGCAGGTGCACTAGGCCTTCTAACTTTTGTTATATAACACAAACACATATAATTAGTAGTCAAAAACTTCCTAATGTGCTATTCATAAGATTTATTTATTTTTTCTTTTTGGATTGGGGAGGGGGATGTGTTGAAACCTAAAAAATAAATAATAATATAAAAAAACATAGAGTGCATTAGATCAATAAAGAAATAGTTTAAAGAAAAAGCCCAATAGTTTTGGGATGCCTTTTTAGATTTTCATTCTTACAACCAATCTTGGAAAACCTTCCCATTTGGGGTAAGAAAGGGATTAGGCCTTGTTCTTTTTTGGAAGCATCACGAGTTTTCCCTTCCTACTAAAGGCTTTCTTGGAAAGAGAAGGAGAGTTCCAAAGATAAGCTGAGATGTGGGGGGTGGGATGGGTGTACATGGGGAGTAGAGAGGAGGTGTTGGAACTTGAAATAATTGAAACATAGGTACAACCCAAGATGCATAGTTCAAATAGAACTTTACAACTCAGCATTGCCCACCAAAATCAAACCCATGACTTAGAGTTTCCAAATCAAATCAAGAATCATACCATTAGGATAACACGAGAACCTATTTTCCAAAACAAAAACAAAAAGAAAATTATTATTGCATGAAACAAATTAATTGTGTAGCTTTCACTAAATTTTTTTTGGCTTGAAGCTATAACTAAAAAGTTATATCTTTGAGAATCTAATATTTAGCTTCTGAAGAAAGGTCATAGTTGTGCTCTTGCTACTAGAAAATAACTATAACATAGCTTCCAAATAGAATAGAGAACCAACTTCCAAATACACTACCAAATGCAAAGAAAAGAATTAGAGAAAGCAAGTTGCTCACTAAGAATGATATCATTAAAAATTTTGGATGTTCATTTCGAAGCATGGTGTGCAATAAGATACTCACCAAAAAATAAAAAATAAAAAAATTCACTTTTACAAAGAGGACATTGAGAAGAAACAATTCCCATTTATTTAAGATTAGTGCTAATAGGGATACCTTAAGGAATAAAACATCATAAAAAAAAATGAATTTTTGGAAAGGTACAAACTCTCAAAATATCTACCATTTTCCTCCTACAAAAGTGCTCAACAATGATAGTAATAAACATGAGTAGATTGAAGCATTCATTTAATAACTAAAACCTTGCTAGCAAGGATGAGCTTTTTTCCTTTTCCATTTATCAAGCTTTTTTTTAATTTTATCAACCACAAGAGATATATAAGTTTAGGTAATGGTCAATTTACTTTTTGCTAATTGCTCTCTAGCCATAGGTCCAACTTTTTCAAGTTAAGGTGATACCCAGTAAAATACGAAGATGCCTTAAATGTGTTTCGAACTTGCAACTCCTTACCTATATAAAACTAGTGTGAAGAGAAAAACTAACATCTCATTAGCCAAATAACAAGATAACCTATAAGATAGAAATAACTAATTGATAATAATGTCTAATTTTACCCTGTTCGGTTAGCTCAATAAGTAAGCTGATATGATTGGCTCCAAAGCAATAGGTAACACCTCCATGCTTGCTTGAAGGCATGTTCTAAGCATACGTATGCAGGGAAAGAAAAACAAAATAACATATTGAATGCTTACTCTATTCAAATGTTTATTTTTTCACCCAAAGAACAAAACCTGAGGCGCTACCGTGCGTACGCGTACAATAAATTATTTATACAATGTCTCCTGGACTTTCCGTGTATTTGCTTATCGCAAGCACAATCGTGCGTAAAAGGGTTTAAGTGCGCTGGGAGAGATGGTAAATGTCGCGAATGGCTAATCATCCGAGACCGCAGTTGAATTCTGAAGTAAGACTTTGAGACCATGGAAGATGTTTTTCAATCGGCATCCGAATCCTCCATTGCGGACGAAAGTATCGATGCTTGCAATTCTTATTCTAACGCGTGCTTGAGGTGTGACTTGGGTTGTACTCCAGCTGAAAACAGGAATTCAAGTTCCTGTAAAATGCGAATAAAGTATTCGAAAGAGCAACTGCTGGATCTGCAGCAGTTTTCTCATATGCAGGAACAGTTGCAGAAATTGGAGGAGGTAGTAGAAAGCAGGAATTCAGTTTCCTGTAAAATGCGAGTCAAGTATTCGAAAGAGCAACTGCTGGATCTGCAGTTTTCTCATATGCAAGAACAGTTGCAGAAATGGGAGGAAGTACTAGAAAACATGGGTTCTGCGGCCAACGAGATACAGAATGTCTTGAACACTGCAGAACAAGGTCCGAAACCGCGCAGAAGAAACAAAGATAAGCGTCAGAGAGATCGTGGTAGAAATGATTCTGTTTCACAGAAAATTGAGGGTCTGGAATTGATTGTGGATCCTGGTATTCTATCACTTGGTTTTGGCATAAAACTTTAGCTTTTTACATTTAGCAGTTGGTAATGAAATGCGTCTTGTTATTCCCCATGTTGTTAATTTGTTATTCTACATAGAATGTTTCCAGTTAATTTTTTAAAGAGCGAATCATGGTTGATTCTTCTCCGTCAGAGCTTTGTAGAGAAATATGATTTTTACTGGAATATAGTGTTTTTTTTTTCACGCTTTGATTTCAGTGTGCTAAAATAAGGTCGATGTTTTAGTAGCAGGCTTAGTAACAGCTTATTGATTTGTTTCCAAATGTCATTTTTCATGTTTTCTTGTAGGTTTTTTTTTAAAGAGTATAGTCAATATACTTAGTTTCTGTGGAGCTTGACTGTCCATTTTTTGCAATGATCAGAATTCATAGATTACGACCGAGATAAAATATAGAAAGACTCGATAAGGTCTTTATATTTTTGACTTGTCACATTGAAATGGCGGATAGAATAAATTTCTGCAACCATTTAGCAGCCCCCTCGTAACACTCTTTAAGTGATGGGAGATTACAGATTCCTTGAAGAGATGTTAAAAGCTTCGATTTCCTTTATCTTGTCTACATGGGTAAGATATTGTTATGGGCCTTTTGTGTTAAGACCCTCCAAATATCATACTTTGTGTTGTATTTTGTTTGGTTGCTATGGTAAATAGATTAGCAAATCAACCGTAAGAGCTTTCTCGTAGATTCCTTGTTAACTGTTACGGAAATCCTTAACCACCAGCAAATAGTTGTGAAATGGATAAGTTGTTCTTTCATGGTTAGATGTGTTCCAGTTACAAATAGCTGACTATTTTTTATGGTAAATTTACAGGCAAATCATTGATAAATTTTTTGCTTTAGTTCTTATATTAATCGTTACTGTTAACCTCCATTTTCTGTTTATCATAGAATCTATAAGAATTATGTTGGGAGAATAAGGAATGTGTTTATGTAGCAATGCACCCTTTTTTAGATATCTATTTTACAAATATTTTATAAAGATTTAAAATCAGTTTTGTGATGCCTTTTTGTGAGTTGCACTGAATTTGCATGTTCAAATTTTTGGGTTATTTGGACTTTTAGGTTAAAAATAAAATATGTCAGGCACATTAAAATAGGGCTCAAATGTTGACCCTTGTTGAAGAGTATTTATATAGTCTTCTCGTATATAAGTGTTAGATTGCCCAATGTTGATGTGGTTTTCTCATTAAATAAAGCCTTCCTAGAAGCATTAGCGTTTACTTGGGTTGTTGCTTTTCCTTTTGATCATGCCTGACAGACATTTTTCAAAGAATACTTGTTGCATTGCTATGTTTATAGATTTGCATGGAATCTTTTACAGCAAGTGAAATTATGTTTATTGTAAATGGCTTACCATATGATTATAGTGACAAGAAAAGCACTTCAATGTCATTACATGTTCCATCTTTCATGCCTTGCAGAATCATCGATGCCCTTACCTATGGGGGAAACACTGTATACGGAGCTGCATTCAACCTTTTTAGAAAATATTCAACAAAAGCATCAATTTGATGACGAAGAAAAGAATCAAAATTATGATGAAGAAAATAATCAAATTGATTGTAGTTTGGCAACTGAGGAATATGACTACTTGGACGATAGTGAAGAGGAGTACAACATCTTGAAACCAGCACTCTCTGTAGAAGGAGAGCCTGATTTTGATTCTGGGCCCCCAGAGGATGGACTTGAATACCTGCGACGAGTAAAGTATGCGTTTGCAACTTCTAGTTTAAAGAATTCCTTTATTTTCTTTTCTGTTGAATATGCCATGGTAGATCCTTGGAACAGTAAAAAAAAAAAGCTGCTGTTTTTAAGTAGTGAATGCATTTTGAGGTTAATAATCCTGTTTATCATTTGTTGGGTAGAAATTCGATAAATTGCCTTCATAGTTTTAAGGGTTAAGCTGTTTGTATAGAATGTTCATATCTACTATTAAAGGGAGTCTTCTGTGGATATTTGTTATGATATGGAATGTAGGTGGGAAGCTGCCCGGTGCCCTAAAGTGAAAATAGCACATATAGATCCAAAGAAGCTGTTGAAGAAACAAACTTCTTACATGCCAAATATTCCATCTGTTCCACAATGCTCAGAAAGTCTGCTTCCGTCAAAGGAGTGGGAGAGGGAATTTTTAACAGAATTCTCCAACTTAAGACTTGTAGGCATCTACATTTTCTTTTGTTGGGATTTTTGTTTTGAAGTTTAATGTAATTTTTGTTCCCGTTTTGGCTTTGTAATTTCAAGTGATTCTTTTTTGTTATAAAAAATTTCAGGCTATCTCAACGGAACAGTTAGTACCTGACCCACATGTACGATCACTGCCATCACATAAGAATGAATCATTGTGGAAAAACATTTGCTTTGGCTCTAGCAGTCATGAAAGAAGCAACACTTCACTTGAGTGTAATGGAACTAATGATAATAATGGTCAAGTTCCTGATAAGAGTGATACTATTTTCTCAGAAGTGGATTCTGCCCAAGCTCACAGTGACAGTGATGTCAAGGAATGTTGTGTTTCTCAAGCATGTGAAAGTAACAGTGATAATAATATGGAAGGCCTAGAGGATGAACATGATGAGTCAGCAGCGATGAAAGAAACCGATAATGATTGTTCCAATACCAAAGAAGGTACTATATGTAAAGTAATGAGGGAGTTTAGGCCTGAAGCCAAACCTTTATTTTCATTAGTGTTAAGTTTGGATGAGATTTCTAGAGCTTCACTTTTCCGTTATCATGTGAATTGGTTGGAAGAAGAAAGTCATTTGTCTAAAGATAAGGCAGTTTGGCTTTTTGCTCTATCTGCTGTCTTGGACAAACCACTTGATGCAGAGACATGTGCTGCAGCAAGAGCTTTATTTCGAAAATGTTGTTGCTTAAGAGCTTCCAATGCTGTGGATGATGATGAACTTGCAATGCTGAACATCCTTATAACAATATCTGGAAAATATTTTGGTCAAGCCGGAGAATTCATGTAATTAAGTAGACATGAGTTTTGGTTTTCCTTGCACCATGTTAGATTATTGATTATGTGATTTGTATACCTGATTCAGTGGATATTGCTGATGCGGAATCCGTGGACCGTGAATCTTGGATATCTGGTGACTATCAATTGTGTATATGATCTGTAAATTAATGTCTTTTAATATTTTATTATTAATACAAACACTTGGTTTGTCTCTCGTTCTACTAGAAGGCAAGAGGATAGTTTATTATATGGTAGTGTTTTTAAAACAAATAGATATATTTAGGATATCAAAAAATAAATAAGAATTCATGTATATAATTCAAGGCACATGGTTTGCATCGTATAAGTCACAGGATTGATTGTTTTATGACATATATGGGCATTATGCAAAAGATTGCAGGCTCTCTGACAATTAAAAACAATTATCAGATTCGTTGGATTTAAATAGCTGACATTAGATTTCGGTTTCAAGAATCTTGCTGGTTTTAGTGTAAATAAGAGCATTTAAAGTTTTAAGGAAAAGTTTACAGTGTGCAGATGATTTTAGTTTCAATTTCAAAGATATTCATAAAGTAATGTTGATGAGGTTCCAAGGAAAAGTTTGTGTTAAGTACATGTTGGAAATATTCTGGGTGACGGTTTTGGCAACGTCCAAATTTTGTTCACCAAGTTTTTTTCAAGTTTCTTAGCCCAAAATATTTTTTAAAGAAATAGTATTTACTTTCGGGAGATATATGATTTATCACTTTATAACATAGCATTGCTTACTAAAATTGAATCTATGGTTCCAATGAATTAGTGGTTCTTTGGACCTTGCAATGTCAACAGTTGCACATAGCATTGCTTACTAAAATTGAATCTATGGTTCCAATGAATTAGTGGTTCTTTGGACCTTGCAATGTCAAAAGTTGCTTGCAGTGTTTCTTTGGGGTGGTTTTGTGCAAGTGCCTTTGTGTTGGCTGGTGCAAGGCTTTTAGTGGTTCATTGGACCTTGCAGTGTCAACAGTTGCGGTGCTTCTGTGCAGTTGCCACTGCATCGGTTGGTGCAAGGGTCTAAGAGGTTTCTTTGCAACAGTTCTGTTGCACCTTACTCTGTTTTGCTTTGTTCTGCCTACTGTCTCGCTTAGCATTGGAAACAACATATGATCCTTTTTGAACTTGTGGGGAAGGTTACACCATGATTGATGTCCACCGCTTCTATTCCTTCTCACTAGGGAAGTACCTCCAAGTTTCATACTATTGGTTTTCTGCTTCATAATGATATTTTTAATGTCATTTCCAAAGTGTTTCATTTTTCTTCAAATTGTGAGTTTTCTTCAATGTTCAGTGAGAATAAATTCCCAAATCAAAAATGTTCTATAGACCTAGGGTATTTAAGTTTCTCATGCTTGTTACTATGTTCAAAACAACTTTATTATAGTAGAACTCTCTGAGGCTTCTCAAGTTAAAAGGTCTCTCTTTATCTAAATGCACACATGCTTGGAAATTCGACTTTAATGTTAAAGATGTAGCCTACAACATTATTCCCTACTATGTACCCTTGGTTATAGTATTTCAGACCATGGTTTCAAGGTCAATGGAATTTAGTTTCATCGTTATTGTATTGAACTTGATACCTCTCATAGGAATAACTCCTTAACTTTTGCAGTCGGAGGGAAACTCTTTACTCAAAAAGTTGATTATTTTTATCTTCCTAACTCCTGTAGTTATTGTCATCAAGCTGAGGATCATATTTCTGCATGCCCCTTCTTAGCAAGAAAAAACAATTAGTTGAGCTTCAAAAAAATCGTTCTCCAACTATTCTAGAATCCCATCCACCATCAGAAACCTTCAAGTTTGGAGCCTCTTATAAAAATATTCCAAAGCCTTCCTCCCCATCGGATCCCTCCAAGGTACAAGTGCAATAATAAGGTTCAATCATAAAGGTTGCCTCTAAAGCACAAGTTAATACCTTGAAAATCATTTAAGGACTTAGTTGTGAGTGATGCATTTGTGGAGGGTGGTGGAAGGAAATGAGTTAAAGCATCCTCCATTATGGCTCCACTCCTTAATGCTTCTTCAATGAACAATTTTGTGCTACCCATTACTACAAGTAACTCCTTTGTCATTTTTTCACATACAAGGGAAGTTGATACTTTGAATTTTGAATCTTCTGATGATCCTTCATTCGACATGCCCTCTGCTTTTTCATGAACCTCTTATCTTGGAATGTTCGAGGCCTAATTGAAAGGCTTCGATATAAATGTGCAAGCCACTTTCTCTTTAGTTTAAATATTGCTTTTGATTTTGTTCTTTTTCAAGAAATTAAAATTTTAGGCAACCATTTATCTCTTCCATCCCATTGGTTTCTTCCTCACTCATCAGTTTTTGCTACTTTCCATGTGTGTAGAAAAGGGGATGCAACCATTCTCCTCTTACCTTATTGGAAAGACAAAATCATTCAAAGTGGTTTCGATTCTGGCCACAGAGTTTCTTGGGCTATTTGCTCCTCATCCCATGGTCCTTTCAGTATTTGCTCTATTTATGCTCCTAATGACTTTACAGATTGTGCCCTTTTGTGGTAGGAACTAGTTAATTCTCTTCCTTTAGTTCCTTTAATTTTTGGAGGTGATTTTGATATAACAAAATTTCCTCATGATAAGCTAGGGAAGGGGTGGGGAGGGGGTGTTTTTTCAACTTCCAACTTGCGAGTATCAGTTATGGGGGGGGGGGGGGGTCGGACCCCGAAAAGAAGTTCTATTGATATTAAAAGTGTATCAATTACATTAACTTGAATAAGTCATAGGTTTGAGGGGAAGGGAAAGCTGGGAGCATTGTGAATGAGACTTGGGAAAAACTTATAAATAAACGAGTATTAAAGGATTTTAAGAAAATGTTCTATCTTTCTTATGGGGTGGACACTTTTCCTAGTGATCCTCTTCACAGATTCACTTGGAGTAGTCTTTGTCTTAGGTAGGCTCGCATCTAAAGTCGGTTAGATAGGTTTTATTTTTCCACTCTTTTCTTATGGCAAGGTTCTTCTACTACTATTGTTCATCAACACGCAATTTTCCCATCACTATGTCTATTTAGATTCATGGTAGCCATCATAGACATAATTTTCATCTTTTCCAATTACATAGTGATGAGTCACATTGTTGGGCTATGTCGTAGGCTTTAACTCGTTGACATGTACCCATTGATGGGGCACCCTATTTTTGCCTATAAATGTGCACCTACCCATCGCATTTATGGCAATCTTTTTATAGTTGTAGTGAAGCCTTTGCAATTTTTTTGTTTGAAAGTTAAAATATTTTCTAAGAGCCCGTAGTAGGAGTCAAAGAGTGTACGGATCTTTATTCGAGCACTGTTGTACTTGAGCACTTCAATGTGAATGACAATAAACATGACCTTTCTTGATCAAATCTTGTAGCACTCGGATTAGATTAATTGTTTACTGAAGAATTTAATATTCATGTAATTTACTTTGATGTTTTTAAGTAATTAATTAATATTGGTTAAATAGCGCACATAAGTATGACCACTTCTAGCATATGTTTAATGCTTGGTAATCCTAGTAGCACCTAACACTTGGTAACTCGGTAACACTATAAGTGTGTTTAGGATGTGTATGACGAATGGGAATAGATGCTTATGTTAGGATTAGTTAGATATTAACTTAGTTAAATATTAAATTACTTTATTTTTTTATTCTTGTTCTTAGGTGACTTAATTCATAAAAGATAAAATGATAAAAATCATATGCCTTAGTTACATTTAATCATACATTTGCACTTCACAAGTGGAACTAGGAAGATAACAATTGCAATGGTTAGGTTCACTTCCTAGAACTAGTGTACTTAGAAACCTAAAGTCTTTGGAATTTGATCGGATCACTGAGTAAATGCTAGTGATTGGTATGGTTGGGCGTAGGGTATACTTGCCGCTCATCATTGACGCCATTTTTGGGAACTTTAGTTAGCTATGTGCACTTTCTAGGGCTTAGTAAAAATTATTCAACATTGTTGGATTAAACCTTAAAGTTGCAATGATTCAAATAATACTAATAATTGTAAAAAGCACAATGTTATTTTGTTTAATCCAAAATGTCATCTTCTCACAGGGATGATTCTCTGCCAAAATTTAAGCACACATCCAATCAAAGAAACAAATTATTAAATCAGCTAGAGCCCCAAAAATACTAACTAGTATATACTCATCTAGATGAGTATGTTCCTAACTTCACCTTTATCCTACATCAAGATGAACAGATGCGATGGAGAGACATGAAGAGCAACATTATGTTGTTGCCCAATCGATTAGTTCCTACGATGCTCCAACAAACTCTTATGAGGTTGGGCATCCAGGGGCTCCATGCTAAATACGTTGTGCAAAACCATGACTCTAGGGATTATCATCCTAGTGAGGTACAACGTAAAATCGATTGGCAATAGGAGAAGCACTATGAAGTTGCAAAGGGGAAATGGTTCACTAACCCCTTGTTCCTACTAAGCTAGAAAGATAGTAAGGACTCCTTCTCTGGGGGTTCTCATTTCACTGACTCTTCTCCCCTTGGTTTTGATGAAGGGGGCTTGAACTAGAACTTATAGTCCATTGTAGCAAATCTTGGTTTAGGCAAGAACGGGTTCCATGATCATGAGGGATCCAAAGGTGGGAGTCATGGTAGGGACAAGGGTAGGCATCATGATGATGATCATGGCCATGACCATCAAAGAGGGGGTGGCAGGCACCATGATGCTAGTCTTTCTTCCTCTTCACCTTCGTCATCCTCTTCTTCCTCCTTTAGCTTCGACCAAAGTCACAGAGGACATGATTGTGATGGAGGTGACTGGTGGGATAGAGATGATCATAGGGCCCACTAAATTAATCGAGATTAGAGACGTGGGCAATCAAGGAAGGCCTACCACCATGAAAGAAGGAATAATAGAGGACATCATAGGCATCATGGCCATTGTAGAGGCTACAACTATGATGAGCCTTTGCTTGCAACTTGAACTATGTTAAATATCGTAGAGGTAGTGAGAATTTCGACAAGGCATGTGAAAGATAGCAAAATCAAGTGGTTGGATATGAACAATATTCCAAAGTTTGAAGGGGGATACAACTTAGATCCACAAAACCATCTTCAAGCCTTTTACGATGCTTGTACCTTACAGAACATGGAGAACGAATGACAAAAATTAAAGCTATTCCCACAAACACTCATAAAAGAAGCTAAAAGTTGCTACTAGTCTTTGGAGCTTAAATTAATCTATAGGTGGAGTATGATGCTTGAGCTCTTTAACGACAAGTATTAGATGTACTCCTAATTGTCTAACTTGAGAAAGCAAATCCAAGGTTGGAAACAAGGAACACATGAACCTTTGGACACAGCCATGAGCAGGTACTCTTCCCTTTTGCACCGATGTCCTAATCATGGTTATTCTAGAAGGGAGTAGCTTTACCATATTATAGATGGGCTCTACATAGAAACAAGGAGAACTCTTGGGATCTATGCCCAAGGAAGACTTTCAGAATTAAGGGTCCATTAGATTCAAAGGCTGATAGAGTAGGTTGCCAAGGAAGAAGGAGAGCTTAGAAAAAGGGAAAGTGCTAAGGAATATAACTGAGATCCTTCCATTGGAAAAAGGGAAGTCTGGTTTTGTGATAATGAGAAGGAGGCATCACTTGATGAGGTGGTGCAGTGAAAGACCTTGCTGATTTAGAAATCTATCTCCAAAATTTCGGCTAAGGTAGATAAAATGTGGAACTCTCTGGATGAAAAGTTCCAGACCACTCTAAAAATAGTAGAGGCATTAAAAGAGCAAAGTAGTAATTATGATCACAAAAGAAGGAAGGAAGTTGAACGTGCCTACCAAAGGGGTAAGGGCAAGGCTGCTGTAGTAGAGGAGGTGGTGGAGTTTGAATCAAATGACAATGGTGGATGCAACATTTGCTAATATGAAAATGCTAAGGGATGTTGTCCCATTATGTCACACTTGCAAGAGTTTGAGATGTATGCTCTAAATCGTAAACTGGCAAGAAGGCAAGCACATAGAAGATTGCCTTATTTGGAAGACAATCCAAGGTAGCTTTACCAACAATAAGCTTATTATCCAAGTGGAGCTCCACCACAACCTTATGAGCAGTACTGTCAGTGGTAACACCCACAATTGTGGGGATGTTAAGACCAAGGAAGCAATACCTTTATGGAAAACCTTATCCATATGGGTACTATGTTCAGTAACCCATTTCTCCATGTGACTCTTCTAGTCATGCTTCATTCCAACATCACTACTATCCTCTTAAATTTTACAGAGCCCAATCTCCAAGAGGGGAATCCCCATTTCCTCATTATCCTCCTCATCCTTCTGCACATGTTCCTCTGCCCTCAACCCAATTACCACTTGCTCCATCAATGCAAGGCAAGATTCCAGCCTAGCTACAATAACATAATGCTACAAAGCCTATAGACAAGATTCCAGCTCCTTAGCTAAGTGGTTCGAAAACCAAATTCTGAAAAAGATCATTCTTTCGAACCAATAGTCCTACAAAGCTCTCATAGACTTATATAATTGATAGTTGTGCTTCGTCCTCATCCTCTACATTCACTTTGTTCAAGTCCCTTTCAAACTAAACACCTCTCAAGGTGCATACCATCATGTTAACCCATATGGTAATTAATGGGATAAAGGTTGGCCACCTTTCTAGGAAAAGATTTGATCTTGGGAGTCCCTTAATCTATTTGCAAATTATTAGGAATGAGCCATGCAAGGCTCTTCTTGATTCAAGCTTTGGTGTTAATCTAATTTCTCATGAGATGTACAAAGCCTAGAACCTACCTTCACTAAAGAAGAACAAAATTCATCTTGAGTTGATAGATTAGTTCATCACTATTTCCTTAGGATTGGTAGAGGACATTGTGACCACCATCTATGGGTGGTCCTATCTTGCTAATTTCCTGATGATTTGAGTTGATAATTGTAAGGGGGACTTCATAATCATCATGGGAATGGCTTGGCTATGTACTATTGATGCATGGTAAGGCATCAAAGATCTTTCCTTGGAAGTTTTCATGGAAAATGCATTTTGAAAGATCGAGAAGAAAGGAGTTCCATGCATCACGTATAGTGATACAGGGTGCAACTGTGTGTAGAAACTATGGACCATAAAAAGTACATTAATCATAACATGTATAGAGCGTGCAGATGAGACAGACATTCAAGGGTGCTTGTATGCATTAGTCATGAAATAGGAGGGCATCCAATGGTTGATAAATGATCCTAAAAGCGTACACTTTGCATGGAACCAATTGAGAGCTTAACGAGTGCTTATGTTGAAGGCATGGATGAACTGGAGCAAGTTCATCACCAACTCTCTGATGATGAACTTGATGATACTTATTAGGGAGAGTTGGAAATCCCTAAAATTTTTAAATAAAATCCCTTAGAGTTGAAAACTCTACATGCTGGCATGGAATATGCTTTTCTAAAAAATGGCAGACTAGCAATAATCAATGCCAATCTTGCTCCTATACAGAAAGATAAGCTGTTGAAGGTGGCCAACAACCTTTGCTTGGTGATGAGTGGCGAGGTACCCCTACACTCAACCATACGAATACGAGCATTTTCACGCGCGATTCGGTTGAACTCCGCAGACGGACTAGTTGTGGCACCTAGATCGTTAACCTTAGGTCGCAGTTCGCTGTCTTCCCACCTGGACTAGTATTAGCTTTTTCCCGTATGGTTTAGTCTAGAGTGAGATGTATGATGTGTTCCTAATTCTAATGCTACTCCTGAAGGCAATGGAAAATAATATTAACTAAGCTAAGCTAGGAGGGAAAGGGTAAGAAAATCTAATCTAGCCTAAGTGCGATGAGCATCCGATTCCTTGATCAATCATACACATCTTGGACTTCGTGCATGACTACCACTGGGATTACCAAGCGCAGATCCTAGGTACGCCACTGGGATACCAAGTAGTCACACTTAAATGCTCGTAATCAAGTCGTACTCATTCCGTGTTACTAGGAGATAAGGGTGAGAGAGAATATTAACTAGGAAAGCAACAAATAACAATTAAATAAATAAATAATAAAGTGAATGCTACAATGATGAAGTAATCTCGATCTTTATTGCCGGTCATGTGCGTGTCCAAGTACGTCACACTCGAATAAAGAATGTCGTACAATTACATTCACCACACTGCGGGTAGACACAGGAAAATAATCTATCTCTAGAGTGATCAAACTGCCAGAGCTTCACTACCTCTATTCTATGATTATAAACAAGGGAGAGCTGCTTCTTATTTATAGACATTGTGGCAGACTGCGATATCGCGACAGACATGATATCGCGGCCCATGCGATATCGCATCCCATCACTTGGTCATATCTTAAACTCATTGGGATTGATCCTTAAATATGCTAGCATTGCATCTATATTGATCCTTTTATAAAGTTAAAGAGGCAATCATAGTAGTGGTTGAATCCCAAGTTGAAGTAGATCATCAAGGAGGAGATTAAATAACTCCTCAATGCACGGTTCATCTATCCCATTGTGGATAGTGAGTGGATTAATCCACTTGTGATCATGCCAAAGAAAGGTGGCAAGTGGAGGGTCTATATTGACTTTAGGTTGTTGAAGATGATGATGTACAAAGATCATTTCCTGTCATCATTTGTGGATCAGGTGTCAAACACTATCTCTAGGCATTGCTTCTATAACTTTTTGGATGGTTATAGTGGCTATAACCAAATTCAGATTGCACCCAAGGATCAGGCCAAAACAACATTCATAAGTCCCTGAGGGACTTTTGCATACAAAAAGATACCATTTGGTCTATGCAATGTCCCTACAACCTTTCAACATCTTGTCCTTAGCATTTTTCAACAATAGATTAGTAGCAGGGTGGAAGTTTTCATGGATGACTTCTCCACCTATGGCACTACATTTGAGTAAGCCTTGGACTACCTTGAATAAGTGTTGAAAAGGTGTACAAAGAACAACCTTTGGCTCAATTGGCAAAAGAGCCATTTGATGGTCTAGGAGGGTATCATTTTAGGGCACAGAATCTCACAAGTAGGAATTGAGGTGAATCCTTAAAAAATAAGGGTTATTCAAGGAGTAACCTACCAATTGGAAACTATCAAAGATGTCCAGTTATTCCTTGGCCACACTAGCTACTACTAACGATTCATAGAAAATTTTTCTAAGATTGCTAAACCATTGGTGGAGCTGACAAAGAAAGATGCTTCATTCATATGGACTAAGAAATGTGAAAAGGCATTCCAGTAATTTAAGCAGAAGCTTGTAGAAACTCCAATTCTACAAGCACTTGATTGATCTAGACCATTTCACATAATGATGGACACATCAAATTATGCTTTGGAAGTTATGCTCACATAGTTGGATGATTAAAAATGTCCATACTACATCCACTGTGCAAGATGAAGCATTGTGGGTGCACAACTAAACTACACCACACCAAAGAAAGAATTGATGGCGTTGGTGTATGCCTTAGAGAAATTTAGGCACAATGAGCTTGGATACAAGGTGTTTGTGCACACAAACCACAGTGTAATCTACTTCTTCATGAATAAACCAATAGTGAGCCCCCATGTCATATAGTGACTTATGATCTTGCAAGAATTTGATCTCACAATGGTAGATCGAAAAGAGATTGAGAATGTGGTTGTTGACCACTTGTCTTGATTGTGATGGGACAACAAAGAGGAGGAGAGCTTAGTTTCTAATCAATTTTTTGATGAACTCCTTTTTGCTAGTGCGATAAATAAACAAGTGTCCAATGAACCTACATGGTATGATGGCATCCTCACTTATCTTCTTACTTAAGAGATGCCACAAGAGTTGGATCATACGAAGAAACAATAGTTTCTTTATCAGGAAAAATGTTTCATGGAGATTAATGGACACCTTTACAAGGTGTGTGTTGATGGCTTGGTTCATTGGTGTGTTTCTGATGCTGACCAATTACGTGTCTTCTAAGATGCTCATGAAGGTCCTTATGGAGGTCACTATGCTAGAAGACATATAACCATTAAGATCCTGATGGTAGGGTATTATTGGCCAACACTCTTTAGGGACACTCACCAATTCGTCCACTCTTGTAATCACTTTCAACGTGATGGCGGGATGACTATTTGAATGAATGGACCTTAGTTGTGAATCCAACCACTGAAATCCTTTAACATATGGGGCATTGATTTCATGGGTCCCATCACATCAATGTCAAATGGAAAGGTGTACATCATAGTCACTATCGCTATTAACTATTGTACGAAATGCATAGAAGCAACAACTATCACCGATTGTACATCTCCCATAGTTACTTGATTTATACCAAAAAAATGTTATAAACAAGTTTTGAGTGCCACGTGCACTGATTTCTGATAATGGTACTCACTTTATAGGCACCACTTTTTGAAAGCTCATGCAACACTTGGGGGTAGAACATAAGTTAACAACGCCTTACCAACCCCAAGCCAACAATCAAGTTGAGGTTACCAATAGGGAAATTACTAAAATCTTAATGAGAACAATTAGCAACTATAGGAGAGATTGGAGCACAAAACTCAACGATGCCCTTTGGGCCTACCACTCCATATGGAAACTCCCTATAGGCTATTCTTCCTATGAGATGGTGTATGGAAAATTGCCAACTCTTTCTGCCTAGTCTGAGCTTCGTACACTTTCAACATCTTGTGACTTTGATCTTGATGTTAGCCTAGCACAAAAGGAAAGATTGATCAACCTTAACATGTTGGATAAGAATCGATTGGTGGCTATGTCCTTGCATGAAGTGCACAAAACATTCAACAAAAAACACCATGATCTCAAAATAAGAAAATCAAAATTTTAACCTAGAGAAAAGGTTCTTTACTAGAACCCCACACATGTACCTCAATGAACTAGGTTCGAAACATTGTGGAAAGGGCTTTATATCATCTATGAAATATTTCCTTCTGGGGCCATGTTGATCTAAAAATCTAATAGCCAAAACAAGAAATACCTGGTTAATATTTAACAACTTAAACCTTTTCATGAACCCCAAAGAGCGAATGCTAGCAACACCTCATCGGATGGACACCTATGCTCAATTTTTTGGATCTACTCCTTCCAACTTAGTAGTGGGGGAGATGACCATCCATGCTAATCAATTAAGTGGCTCCTTAATTTTTACCCTTTTTGTTTTACACCTTTTTATTTTTACACTTTCTGTTTTACACCATTTTTTTGTTTTACAACATTATGAGTACGTTTTATCTTTCTTGGATATTTTACAATTTCTTTTATATTTTACGTGATTTTGGTTTGATTTTTCTTATGTTTTCTAATGTTTGTTTTCTCTTTCTTTATTGCCAACAAGACATAATGTTGCTATAGGTGTTTACTAATGATGGTTTGTACTTAATGTTTTTGATTGCTAATGTTTGGATTCTATCTTTGAAATTTGATGATTGGTAACTAATACATGGTTTCTTTTTCATGAAATAGACAATGATTTTACATTATCCACCGATCCACAAAACTCTATGGTGTTCCTAGTTTTGGAAATATGAGGTTCCTTTCCTTAATGAAAATTTAACAAACTTGTGATCTTGGTAGTTTTCAAACTTGGAAAAAATTGAATGGATTGATAAGGATGTGACTTCAAGGGGACTCAATGCTCTTTGTACTTTTCTACTCTCTTGACTGCATGAGTGTTTTCATGGATTCCTTACCATTCCATTGATGAATAACAAGAAGTTAAAGTCTTTACATGGTGTGGTTCTTATCCAAAAATCCATAAAAACATAAAATCTAAATAAAAAATAAAAAAACAATGATGGAAATTCATAACACACCCCTTAGGCAAAATAACAGGTTATAAGCACTAGTTATGAGACTAAAAATACATATTACCCATGCCTGAAGGTCTTCTTTAACTAAGGCCCTTTCTCACTTCCTACTTCTCTTTTCTTCTTAATAAAGAAATAATGATTAATCTATGGGAGCATTCTTGTTTCTTGAGGGGATGGACTTATCTTAGAGTGTTAATGCGAAGTCACTAAAAGTGGTTGGTTTTGATCTAGACTAAGGATGGACGTTATTGGGTCATTTAACCATAAAATCCATAAGGGACTTCATGTGACTATGATTCAAAACTCCATTCCACTTTTTCTCTCATCCACTAATGCTTTCTATTATTCACCTCACTGCCAATTTTCTATGTCATGTTCAATGTCTTAGTTTGATGTGTTAAAAGTCTTAAGTAGATTCTTTTGGATTAGGTCCTTAACTTTCCATAACCATTAATTAGCTATGAGGCCCATAGACTCCTTAGTTTAAGGATATGCAAGGGCAAAAAGGGCATGAGCCTACTATGGGAAGGATCCACTTTCATTTCTCTTGGTTGGGCTAGTTAAGTTCCTTATCCTTAGGCATTTGTGTAATCAAATCTTTTGCATTCCCCATTTGTTGCATCCAATTGTGTGCTCCTTAATGGCATTTTCCCAACAAAATCTCATTCTCCAGTTTTGTGAACCATCTGAGCCCTCTTTAAGTATTTCATTGTGTTCATGACTTTTTTGGCTCTTCGAGGACCCTAAATTCATATTAAAACTCCAATTTTTTGAATTTTTTATTTGTAAAAAATTTCCCACATCAGCTCTATCAATGGGAGGGACATGTAAACAAGACCTTATCAATGAGACCCCATTGACACAAGGTAAAAACTCTGTAAATACACGTGAACACTTTGCAATTTTTCACATTTGAGCCAAAATGAGAGGGGAGTTTTTAAACTTTTCAGAGGCCAAAACCTTCCAAGAGCCATAACTTCCCAATCATTTGCCTAATTAACTCTGTTCTTTAGTCCTCTAGCTACTTGAGGTAAGCTCTTTGTTGTGGGGGCCATAGACCTTAGGGTTTTTATAGAAAAATTTTCAAAATTTTTCTAACTCCCACAAAGGTTTAATTAAGAAACTAACATTAAAACATCAAATTATGAAAGTTAAACCCTTCCAACAAACTTCAGTAACATTATAAATGAAATAATAAAAAAATAATCAATCCACCATGGTAAAAACTTAGCCTAAGTGTAATTGCCTGATGAGATAAGGTACTTAAATGCTATAAGTTACACATTATATGCTAATCCTTGGTTATGTTGTGACCACATATGACACCCAAAGGAAAGCATGTGCAAGAAGGAAGACCATCCCAACTAAGGGAAAAATGGTCAATAATAGGAAGGGGCCAAGAATAGATCCAAGAGTAGGTAGTAGAAACCCATGCAATGGGACCTCTTCAAGAGGAGCCCAAAGTGGAATTTGTTAGGCAAATTCTCAAAGAAGTGGCCACAACTGAATAGTCACACTGAGATGAGGCACTAGGCCAAGACCAAACCTTGAGGTCATCCTGACAGATGCCTACTTTAATCAAATCAAATCTAAGGAGGCTTAGAAATCTATGCTCCAAGAGTTAAAAATTAGACCTTTCTTAGAGTTTGCTTCTTTAGAATTTAAGACATAATTGTAGAACTCTCCCATGTGGTCCATCATCACTTCCAATGAGAAGTGCTACATGGGAGAGACTTGCCTCTTTTAGAACAACACGTAGGCTAGTTCAATGGTCAAAATCAAGGACATTTCTATGTCCTACTTGGTAAAAGTAACTTCAAAGGTTGTTGGGTTACTTGAGACTAGGGTTCCTCTTGTTGAAATTCCAACACAGGCTAATCTTGACGTTAGGAAAGAATGGATAGAGTGGTGCTACGGAGCTGATTACAAGGAGTTTGGTGCACTTACCACAGTAGAACATGCATACTTCAAGATTATGGCCTTTCACCTCAATCCAATGGTGAGGCCAACCAAAGTCACAGCCTTCTCCGCTTGTGGATGTGCTACTCTAAGTGAAAGATTCCAGGTCAACCCTCCATAGCTGATCTATCTTAAGATAGAGAAGTGATTCAAGGAGAATGAATATGGAAGGCACTCCCCTTTCTGTGTCTTATCAAAAAATTATGCAAGAGGGAAAGAATATTACGATACATAAAGAACACTATTTGACATGCCCCAATCAACTCATGGATGAAAATGATGAAGGAAAAAGTGATCTAAGAAGAGGAGCAGTAACCACCACCTCCACCACCCACTCATGAAATAACGTCGGAGACCTATGCTACCATTGAGTGCATGCGTGAACTCTGAGAGTAGCTCTTGCAATAGTAGCAGTAGTAAGCAAGAATGAGTGGTGGTGATCCATTTGTGTACAGACTAGCAATGAGTCACCTCAATGAAGTGGCTCAAACCATTAATCAAATGGAAGGTGGAGCACAAATTTTCTCAACCTGAAGAATGCAGGTGCTCGCAAGGTCGAATCCAAGTGTGCAAGAGGTAATGATGTCTCTCTTGCAATAACAACAATTCCCAAACATCTCTAGGAATGCCAGTACCTTTTTGATGCATTTGGAGAAGGGTGAGGGGGAAACTATCTTGGTGATGTAGCACCATAAACAAGAGGCGATTGCCAAAGTGGCTATTGATAAGGTGGTTGAAGCACTTAATGCACCTGCAACATCTGTCCCAAATGTTTCTACACTTAGAGATGTGGAGAAGTCTGTAGGAACTATTAGTGGTAGATTGAATGCAGCTTAGCATGAGGAATTACTAGACTGATTGGTGGGAACTAGGTAATCAATTATGGATGTCTTTGATCTTCTGGATCCATCACTATAACCCACTTAGAGCTACTAGAAGCAAGGGGCAAGTGCATCATAATGGAGGGGCAACTTGAAATAGCCAGGGTTAAAAACCAATGCTTGGCTATAGAAGTTTTTAGTTTAAGAGCCCACCTTGTTGATCTTGCATTTCTCAACCAAGAAATCACAAGAGATAAATCTTTCCATCATCTTCAAAAGTATTTCAAAAAGGTTAAGAATGTCAAGGAGACAATAATCTTTAACTAGTCCTTAACCAATGCCACCACGCATAACATTTAGAAGAACTTGGTTCAGACTTGTTGTGATAATGAGATCATGATCGTAGAAAATCATCAATTGTGGAATGTTAATGTGTAGAAGTAACAAATGTCAAAATTCATCCATCAATAGCAAGAGTAGCTAACTAGGGTAAATGCAGAATTGAGGAGATCCATAGCAAAAAATAGAAATCTGTCCATGGAGGAAGTTTGTGTCTTACATCAAAAATTTGCAATTGAGATTGCTGCGTGGAAGAATGAGGCCCTAAAGTTCAAAAGAGTGAAGAATCACTATAGGGACTAGGTGGGATTGTAAAAAGAAATCAACAAAAAAGAAAACCAACTAGCAAAGGAAAAAGTCAATGAGGCCCTTTGGCAGCTCAAAGAAGGAGGTAATGTCTTCCAACCTATCTTTGATGAGCTAAATGTGTACAACAAGCTAAAATTTTCCTAAAGGAGCTACAAATTGAGAAGATGATTGAGTACATGAAGCTTCCCAATCATCGCTATGCAAACCTGGTGATGTTGAATGTTGGAAGATTGTGGTTAGAGTTGGAAACTCAAGTGGCCAGCTAGTACTTGTTGTACAAGGTAGAGTTTGTGCACCATAAAGAGACCAAATAGAAGCTTGAGATAGCAAATGTAGAATTTGAGGTTCTCAAGGAAAAGTTCACCGATCAAAGATCAATTACTGAGAATTTGGCCAAAAGGATGAATGATTACTAAGAGTTGTAGAATGCACTTAGAGCATTCGACATCAAACATAAAAAGTTTGCTACATGGTTCATTAATGTGAAGGAGTTATTCCTGACAATGCCCTGTTAGTGGGATATTTCCATTCTAGCCCACATTGGTCATGCAGCATGGACTGTGAATGATCCCTAGAGTAAGAATAAGATGATGAAGGCATTGTTGGATGCCTTTTTTCTTCCACCAAAATTTGTAATTATCACTAAACAACCACAGCAACTGCCTCAACCACTGCATGCACCCAAAGTAGGAGAAGGTTCTTTCGAGCCTTAGAAGCATCTATCACTTAGGACTGTTTGAACTTATTCATCATCTTTACATCATTTGAGAAGTTGTGTTTATCAGTTTTATCTTGGTGTTAAATTTTGTTGTCTTGAATACCAAAATTTTGTAATGATTGTAAAACCATACACTTAGGCACTCAGTTTTTGTTTTTGTTGTGCTTGTTTTATGTGTCTTTAGTTGGTCAATAATTCCATACCTTCCCAAATTTTGTAAAGAACTCAAGGATGAGTTTTCACTCAGTTGTGGGGGTATGATGAGTCACATTGTTGGGCCACATTGACAGGATGTCGTTGACACTACCTTGTTGATGGGATCTCATTGATGTGATCTTGTCGACGTAGTGTGTGACTTGTTGATTTGTACTTGTCAATAGGGCATCCTGTTTCCACTTATAAATGTGTGCCTACCCACCACATTTATGGGAATATTTTCATAGTTGTAGCGAAGTGCTTGCAATTTTTCCATTTGAGAGTTAAAATATTTTCTGAGTGCTTGCAGTAGGAGTTAAAGAGTGTACGAATGTTTATTCGAATGCTATTGTACCTGAGCACTTCAATGTAAATGGCAACAAACATGAGCTTTCTTAATTAAACGTTGCAGCACTTAGGTTAGATTAATTGTTTACTTAAGCATGTAATATTAATGCAATTTACTTTGATGTTTTTAAGTAATTAATTAAGATTAGTTAAATAGCACACATAAGTACAACCACTTTGAGCATACACCTAATGCTTGGTAATCCTAGGAGTGCCTAACTCTTGGTAACCCAGTAGTGCTATAAGTGTGTTTAGGATGTGTATGGCAAGTGGGAATGAATGCTTATGTTAGGATTAGTTAGTTATTAGATTATTTAAATATTAAATAACTTTATTCTTTATTCTTGTTTTTATGTGACTTAATTCATAAAAGATAAAATGATAAAAATCATATACCTTAGTTACACTTAACCATACATTTGCACTTCACAAGTGAAACTAGGAAGACAATGATTGGAATGGTCAGATTCACTTCCTAGAACCAGTGTACTTAGAAACCTAAAGTCTTCAAAATTTGATTGAATCGCTAAGTGAACATTAGTGATTTGTATGGTTGGACGTAAGGTATACTCGCCACCCATCACATAGTAACTATTTCTCTTCTCCTCCTGCTTAACAACTTCTCTTAATCCTTTGGAATGCTAAACCTAGGCCATAGGTCATGTAGGTTAGATCCAATGGTGGCACCATGCTACTTGAAGAGTGTGAAATTTTACTTGTTATTATGATAAGGAAGTGGCCTCTCATGCCAGACAAGAGTACAACAACATTCACTCTACTATTGAACACTCAAGTTCATGGGAAGTTAGCTAGAACTCGCTTAGCCTTCCAACAATGGGACATTTATAAGGCATAAAGTACCTTAACAAAGAGTATACTTAATAGTTAAATATTCAAGATGAAAACTATAAGGAAATTTTTAAGTATCTAAATAGCTCTTCCCCTTTGGACTCTTTAGACAAAATTTTCAATGATGGTACTATCATCACAAACCATAACAGTCTCCTTTCATATCTTAAGAAGCACTTCGAAGCCTTATATATTGCTACCCCTATAGATATCTCATCATTTGAGGCCACTACTCTCAAGTCTCTGAGTCAGGTTTGATGAGTTGTCAAGGTACCCCTATGCCCAACCATACAAATCAAAAAGTGTTTACAGGTGATCCAGTCGAATTTCGTAGACTTTGTGTCTTCTGGTACACTTATCTTGTAGGAAGTGAACTTTTCCCTAACAGTCATTCGTTGTCTTCCCAATTACACTTGGGATGCAGAAGGTATTGTTAAGTGTAATCAAGGAATATGATTTTTATTATTTTATGTTTTATGTTCATAGTGCTTAAAATAAAAAAATGAAGTAATTTAATAACTAATTAACTAATCTCTAATTAGTCCTAACATAAACATCCAATCCCACTTTTCGTACATGTCCTAAACCCATGTATCCACTACTGGGGTTACCAAGTGCTATGCTACTGGGCAAACCAAGTAATAACAATGTTGGCATTACCAAGTGAATATATGTTTACACTCGAAGTGATTGTACTTATGTGTTTAATCTATTTAGCTTAATTAATTAACTAATCACTTGAAATCTAGTTTAGCTTAATTAATTACATAATTAATGAAAACAATAAATGCATAAATGAATCATTAATCTATTTTAAGTGTTGCAAGGTTTGATCAAAAGGTCCACCTTTATTATTCACAATGGTTTTCAGGTACAAGAGTGCTCGAATAAAGATCCGTATACTTTCTAACTCCTGCTATGGGCACTTAGAGAAATATTCTAACTCTCAAAGGAAAAAATTACAAGAGCTCTTCTACTACTATCACAAGACATCCTATAAACATGATTGATGAGCATGTATTTATAGACTTTATTCAAGAGCTACTTTGATGGGGCTCCATAGACACAGCAAATGCTACGTCAATGCGGCCCCATTGACAAGGCAACACCACGTAGATGGGGCCCTATTGATGAGGCCACGTCAATGGGGGCCTGTTGATGAGTCCATGTCAATGGAGGCCTGTCGACATGATAGAATGACAATTTATCATACCCCCACAACTAAATGAAAACTTGTTATTGAGTTTCTTTACAAAATTGAAAAGGTATGGGATTATTGACTGACTCTTGACATAACAAACTAACTTGACAAGATTGAGTGCCTGAGTGTACAAATCAACAACATTATAAAAAATTATGGTGTTTATGATCCAAAATTAAACACAATGACATGACTACTCAAAACTAGATGGCACATCCTTTGATGGCATGAAGGCGATTGTGAAGATCAAATAGTCCTAGGCGGTGGAGGTTCTTGAGGTTCTGAAGGACTTTCACTAGCTTTGGGCATGTGCAATGGTTGAAGTAGCTATCACTATCTTGTTGGGGCTACAACCTTTGGTGGAAGATGAAAGGCATCCAGTGATGCCTTCATCTTCTCCTTCTTACTCTAGGGGTTGTTCACAATCCATGCGGCATTGCCAATGTGGGTTGAAATGGCAATATCCCATGGACAAGGCATTATTAGGAACAACTCCTTAACATTGACAAACTAGATAATGAATTGTTTATGTTTAACATCAAACACCTTGATTGCATTTTGCAGCTCCTAGTAGTCATTCATTCTTTTGGCTAGGTTCTTAGTTGTAGATCTCTGGTTAGTGTATTTTCCCTTTAGAATCTTGAGCTTTGTGTTTGCCACTGCAAGCTTTTTGCTTGGTTTCTGTGTGGTGCTTGAACTTGGCCTCGTACAACAAGTGCAATTTGGCCACTTGCTTCTCTAACTTTGACCACGACTATCCAATAGTTAACATAGCCAGATTTGCATATTGGAGATTAGCAAGCTCCATGTATTCTGTCATCTCCTTAATTTGCAACTCCTTCATGCAAATTTTTTCCTTATTGTAAGCATCTATCCCATCATCCCATCAAGGACAAGTTGCCAAACTTCTCTTTCTTGCTAGAGTTTCTAGAAGACTTCATTTATTTTTAACTTCACTGACTGGATGTGCTTTTTATTAACTTCTTTATGTAGATTGATATGATCTTTTTAAAGATCCTTGACTCTATCAAATTTGAGAGCCTTTGATTTCCAAGTGGCTACCTCTATTGCAGTCTTCTGGTGAAGGGCATGGGACTCCTCCATAGAGAGGTTTCTATTTTTAGTTGTGAATCTCCTTGGCTTTGTGTTCACTTTGGCCAGTTGCTCCTTATGTTGATTGATAAATTTAGTTAACTATTGTTTATACTCATCAACATTTTGCAGATGATGACTTTTTGTAGTCAGTTGCACATTCTCTTAGCAGGTAGATCTAAGGCCTTTCAAATTTTGTGTTGGGTAGCCTTTGCTAAGGAATGATGGAATGCCACCATCTTCATTGCACCCTCAACCCCTGTCGGTCTAGTATGAAGATGTTCAAGAGGTTAATCTTTTGTTAATGTTAGGTTGAGAAATGCAGGGTAAGCAATTTAGGCTCTTAATTTAGCAACTTCAATAGCCAAGCATTCATTTAGATCCTTGACTATTTCGTGTTACCCTTTTAAAATGATGTTTTTGTCCCTTGCCTCTAGTAGCTCTGACTAGGTTGTAGTAATTCTATCTGGAAGATCAAAGACATCTAAAAGTGGTTGCCTAGTTCCCACCAGTTAGTCCATCAGTTCTTTATGTTGTGCTATGCTTAATTTGTCGCTTATGCTTCATGCAAACATCTATACTTCTTTAAGTGTAGTGACATTTGGTATAAATGCTACAAGTACATTGAGTGTTTTGGCAATTATGTCAGCAACCACCTTTGCTATTATCTCTTGTCCTTGGTATTGCATCACCAGCACTATTGCCTCCTTACCTTCCTCCAAGTGCACCAAGAAGGTTACAACGTTCCTAGAGATTTCTAGGAGTGGCTATTATTCCACAAGAGATATCATGACCTCTATAGCACTAAGATTCAACCTTGCAAATAACTACATTCATTGGATCAAGAAAATGGATCCACCTCCCCTCATCAAGCTAACTATTTTGGCCACTTTTTTTAGGTGATTCATCATTGGCCAATACATAGATGGGTCCCTACCACTCATGCCTGCTCATTGCTCTCATGCGCTCAAGAGTCATTCTTAGTATTCATGCAACCATTGAACTATTGTAGCAACATTAGACACAGTTGTTTGAGTGTCAGGTGGAGGTTGTGCCCTGCTCTTCCTCTTCTTGAATGATTGTTATAGGAATTTTGTCTTTCATCATGTCCTCCCAATTAGCTATCGAAGCATGCTTGATAGCATCATTTGTATAACAGACTATCCCTCCCCTCCGATAGCATTTTTTGAGGAGGCATGGGAAGGGGAGTGCCTTTCTTCCATGTTCATTTTCTCTAAATCACTTCTCCATCGCCATATAGATTTGTTGTGAAAGGTTGATATGAAATCTCCCACTCAAAGTAGTGCACACATGGGCAGAAAAGGCAGTGATATTATTGGGCTTCATTGTGGGGTTTAGGTGGAAGGCTGCAATCCTATGATGGATCCTTTCTATTAGTGTGAGTGCATCAAACTCCTTGCAGTTGACACCATAGCACCATCGCACTTGTTCCTTTTTGATGCTTGGGTTCAGTTGCATTGGAATCTCAGTGAGATTTCCCTTGTTTCTATTAACCCAAGCACTTCAATAATGGCTTGCACTAAGTAGGACACTAAGATGTCCTTGATTTTGACTATTGAATTAGCCTTCCTATTATTCCAAAATAAGAATATCTCTCCCATGTACCACTCCCCGGTAGAAGTGATAATTGGCCACATAGGAGAGGTCTTCAGTTAGTACTATATTTCTTTAGGTGCTTGCTCTAGGAAAGGGCCAAAGTTTAACTCCTAGAGCATTATTATTTTTGACCTCCCTTGATCTGATTTGATTCTGGTGGACTTGTATCAAGGTCACCTCAAGGTTTGCTTGCTGAGCTAGTGCCTTATCTCAGTGGGAATTTTTTGTTGCTTTTGCCAATTTTGGAATCTAATGAATAGATTCCACCTTGGCCTCTTCCCTAAGAGGACCTATGGTGTGGATTACAAGTGGTTCTTTCTGGGCTTGTTCTTGGCCCCTTCTCATTCTTGGCCATTTCTCCCTTTGTTGAGATAGTCCTTCTTCCTGTGTCTACTTCCCTTTCAGTTCCATCTGTAGTCACAACACATCCACGGATTAGTAGATATAACGTGTAACTTTGAATATTTTGAGTGCCTGATCTTGCCAATTAGCTATACTTGGCTAAGGTTGGACCATGGTAGATTGATTATTTTATTCTTATTTTATTAATTAATTTTCATTATAAGTGTCACCATAGCTTGTTCGGAGGGTTTAACTTCTGTAATTTGGTGTTTAAACGTTGATTTCTTAGTTAAATCTTTTTGGGAGTTAGAAAAAATGGTGAAAATTTTTCTATAAAAAAAATGACACATTTGTAACTCCCACAACTAAGAGCTTACCTCTAGTATCTACAAAGTCAAAGAATAGAGTGATTTGGATAAACGGTTAGGAAGTTATGGGCTCTAGAAGGTTTTGGGCTCTGAAAATTTTAAAAACTTCCTTGGTGTTTGTGAGCAAATGTGAAAANACTATTTTTATTCTACATCGATGGGGTCACATATACGGGGCCTTATATATGCATTGACTCTGTTGACGGGGCCCTCTATACGAGGTCCATAAACAAAATTTTCAAACTTGAATATCTTGAAAAATACAATGAATTTTTTAATAAATTTGGAGTTCACGGAGTCCTAGAAAAGCTAAGAATATGATGAAATCATTAAAGAGAATCTTTGAAAGCTTAAAAATTGAAAAGTTTGATGGAGAATGTGTGTATATAAAAAAATATATAAAGAAGCACATGGTTTAATGCAAAAGATGGGTGTATGAAAGATTTTGATTGCAAGAATGCCTAAGGATAGGATAATTAACAAACCCAACCAATAGATATGCAAGTTGATTCTTCCCATAGTAGGCACATGCCTTGTTTGCCCTTACATAACCTCAACCTAAGGAGTCCATGGGCCCCATAGGCAATTAATGGTTGATGAAAGTTAAGGACTAAAACTTGGAAGATTTTACTCAAGAATTCAAATCTTTCTAACAAAGACACCAAATCAAGAACATGGACACTAGCAGTAAGGTGAGTTATGGGGAGCATAGATGGATGATGGAGAAGGTGGAATAGAATTTTGAATTGAGGTCATAAGAAGTCCCTTATAGAGTTGTCTTTAAATGACCAGAGAAGATCCATCCTTAGTCCAGACCAAAACCAACCACTTTTGGTGACTTTACATCGTCACTTTAAGATCAATCCATCCCATCAAGACACAAGAGTACTTCCACAGAACAACCACTATTCCATAAAGAGAAGAAAGTGAGAGAGAGGGCCTTAGTTAGAGGAGACATTTAGGAATGGGTAACATGTCTTTGTAGTTTCATAACCAGTGCTTGTAGCTTGTTTATTTGTCTAAGGGGTGTGCTTTGAATTTCCATCATGTTTGTTTTTTTATTTTTTGTTTTATTTAGTTTTTGTTTTTTTTTCTTTCTTTTTTCATTTTGGATGGGAACAACACCATGCAAAGACTTCTTGTTATTAGTCAACATGGAACGATAAGAAGTCTATGAAAACACAGGCACTCGAGCAAGTAAAACAGTACAAAGAGTATTGAGTCCCCTTGAAGTAACATCCTATGAAACCTTTGAATCCTTCCCAATTCTAGAAACTACCAAGGTCACAAATTTATTAAAATTTTATTTAATGAAAGGGACCTCAAACTTTCAAAACAAGGAAAACTATAGAGTTTGTGAATGGATGTATGTCGTGGACCCACTGCCTGTTTCATGAAAAAGAAACTATGACTTAGCCATTGGTACAAAAATTTAGAAATAGAAACTAGACATTAGCAAACAAACCATTAAGCATAAACCATGATTAGTAATAGCTACAGCACCGATGTCTCTTGTTGGCATAAAGCATGTTTATTAACAACAAATTAGAAAATCACACTAAAATAAAGTAAAATATATCAGAAAGTGTAAAACAACCAAGAAAGATTTAAATGTACTAATGATGTTGTAAAACAAAAAATGGTGTAAAATAGGAAAATGTTTTAAAATCAAAAAGATGTAAAATAAACAAATTGAAAAGACAAAAATATGTAAAAAAAAATAGAAAAACTAAGGAGCCATGTATATGATTAGCATGAATGGCCATCTCCCCCATGACTGAGTTGGAAGAAGGAGATATGAAAAATTGAGTGTGGTTGCCCATCTATTGAGGTGTTTGTTGCACTAGCTTACTTGGGTTTGTGGAAAGGCTTTATCTATTAGATGTTAACCAACTACTTTTTGTTTGGGCTTTTAGGTTTGTATATGATCATGGCCCTAGAAGAAGAGGTTTCATCAATTATATAAGGCCCTTTTGACAATGTTTGGAATTTGGTTTTTTGAGGTACGTGTGGGATTCTAGTGGAGAACCTTATCTCTCGGTTGAAATTTACTTTTTGTATTCTAAGATCATAACATTGTTTGTTGAATGCCCTGTGTACTTCATTTAAAGATAGGGCCACCAATCAATTTTTTTCTAGCACATTAAGGTTGATGAATATTTCTTTTTGTGTCAAACTTAGGTCGAGATCCAAGTCATAGGCTGTTGAGAGTATATGGAGCTTAAATTAAATTGGAAGTGTTGGAAGTTTTCTGTACATAAACTCGTAGGAAGAGTAGCTAATAGGGTGTTTCCATGTTGAGCGATAGTCCCAAAGGGCATTGTTGAGTTTTGTGCTCTAGTCTCTCCTATATTTTCTAATAGTTCTTGTTAAAATCTTTGTAATCTTCCTATTAGTCACCTTTGATTAACTATTGGCTTGGGGTGATAGGGTGTTGTTAATTTATGTTCAACCCCTAAGCGTTGCACGAGTTTTTGAAAAGTTACACCTATAAAATGGGTTCCATTATCAGAAATTAGTGCACATGGCACCCCAAACCTATTCATAACATTTTGTTGTTCAAATCTAGCAGCAGTGGATGATGTACAATTGCCGATGGTTGCTGCTTCTACCCATTTGGTATAGTAGTCAATGGTGATGATTATATATGCCTTTCCATTGGACATGGATGTGATGGGATCCATGAAATCTATGCCCCATATGTCAAAGGGATCCAGTGGTTAAATCCACTATTGAGGCACCATCTCTTTGTCAGTGTTCATAGGATTGAATAAATTCGTGGGCGTCCCTAAAAATTATGGGCCAATAGTATCCTGCCATTAGGATTTTTATGGTCATGCATCTCCTAGCATAGTGGCCCCCACAAGGATGTTCATGAGCATCCTAGAGAATGTGTAATTGATGTTCATTAGGTACACACCAATGAACTAGGCCATCAACACACACCTTGTAAAGGTGTTCATTGATTTCCATGAAGTGCTTAGCTCGATGAAGAAACTGTTGTTTATTCCTGTGATCCACATCTTGTGGCATATACTAAGTGAGAAGATAAGTGAGGATGCCATCATACCATTTTGGTTTTGTAGGCATTTATTCATTTATTGTAGTAGCAAAGAGAAGTTCATTGGCAAATTCATCAAAGAGTAAACTTTCCTCCTCTTTGTTATCCCATCGTAACTAAGGTAAGTGATTAGTGATCACATTCTTAGTTCCCTTTGGATCTACCATTGTAAGATCAAATTCCTACAAGATCACCAACCACTGTATAACATAGGGTCTCACGATTGGTTTGTTCATTAGGAAGCAAATGGCATTGTGATCAATGTGCACAAATACTTTATATCCAAGCACATAGTGGCTGACCTTTTCCATCACATACATCACCATCATTAGTTCTTTTTTTGTGGTGGTGTAATTTAGTTGTGCATAGACAATGCTTCAACTTGTATAGTGGATATAGTATGGATGTTTCTTATCATCCAACTACATAAGCATAGCTTCCAAGGCATAGTTAGATGCATCTATCATGATATGGAATGGTCTAGACTTGTCAGGTGCTTGTAGAATTAGAGTCTTTATGAGCTTTTGTTTGAGTCTTGGAATGCATTTTCACATTCCTTGGTCCAAATGAAGGGAGAATCTTTCTTTGTTAACTCAACCAACAATTTTGTGATCTTAGAGAAATTCTCTATGAATCGCTAGTAGTAACCAATGTGCCTAAGGAATGACCAAACATCTTTGATAGTTTTCGGTTGATGAGTGATTCCTTAGATGATCCTTAATTTTTGGGGTCTACCTTGATCCCTTCCTATGAAAGTTGGTGCCCCAACACAATGTCCTCTTGGACCATGAGATGGCTCTTTTGCCAATTGAGCCTTAGATTTTTTTCCATACATCTTTTTATTACTTGCTCAAGGGACTCTAAGGCTTGCTCGAATGTAGCTCCATAAGTGGAAAAGTCATCCATGAAGACTTCCACTTCGTTATCAATTTACTGCTAAAAGATACTTAAGACCAAGCATTGGAAAGTGGTAAGAGCATTGCACAAATCTAAAGGCATCTTGCGATATGCAAAGGTCCCCTAGGGAATTATGAATGTTGTTTTGGCCTGATCTTCTAGTGTAATCTAGATTTGATTATAGCCACTATAACCATCTAAAAACTATAATATTAGTGCCTAGATATGGTGTCCAACACTTGATCAACGAATGGCAACGAAAAATGAACTTTAAATGTTGCTAGGTTTAACAACTTAAATTCAATACAAACCCATCATTTACCATCTCTCTTTGGCACTATGATGAGTGGACTGATCTAGTCGCTATCCACAATGGGGTAGATGAACCCTGCCTTAAGGAGTTGCTCAATCTTCTCTTTGATGATTTGCTTCAATTTTGGGTTTAACCACCATTGTGATTGCCTTCTTGGCTTCATGGATGGATCAATGTAAATGTCATATTGGCATATCCGTGGATTAATTCTAGTGAGTTTAGGATATGACCAAGCAAAGGCTATTGGTCATTTGTTGACCACTTTCAATAGTTTTGCTTTCTGTTTAGGAGCAAGTTTGGCATTAAGTGTGACTAGCTTGCCATATTTTAACAATGCATATTCTAGGCCAGCAGGTAGAGCTTTCAACTCTAGAAAGTCTTGTTTAAAATTCTCAGGGATATCTAACTATTTCCAATTGGTATCATCATTTTCATTATCAAAGAGTTGGTGATAAAATTGCTCTAGTTCATCCATGCTTGCAACATAAGTGCATGTCAGGCTCTTAGCAGGTTCCATGCACATTGTGCTATTGTCAGAATTAGTGGTTAGCCACTGGGTGCCCTCTTGTTTTGTGGCTATTGCATATAGACACCTTTGAATATTTACCTTATGTGCACACTGCTTGCATGCAGAAATAGATGCTCATTTTATAGACTAGAGTTTTTGCATGCAATGACACCTTGAATCATTGTATGCAATGCATAGAACTAGTCTCTTCTTGATCTTTCCAAATATATTTTCCTTTGATATCTCCATGGAAAGATCTCTTATCCATTCTTGCATCAACAGTGCTTAACCATGCCCTTCCCATAATGATTGGGAAGTCCCCCTTACAATTTTCAACCTTGATTACTAGGAAATCGACAAGATAAGACCACCCACAAATAGTGCTCACAATGTCTTCAACTAGTCCCAATGAAACAATGATAGACTAGTCTGCCAATTTCAATCTAATATTTCTCTTCTTGAGAGGTAGTAGGTTTCAAGAAGTATACATCTCATGAGAAATCAAGTTCACACCAGAACCTAAATCAAGAAGAGTATTACATGGTTCATTCCTAGCAATCTATAGATAGATAAGAGGACTTTCAGGATCAACTAATTTTCTAGGAAGGTTGCTAGCCTGGATCCAATTAGATACAACATGGATAAGCATAATAATATGGATTTTGGATGATATTTGATTTGAAGGGGACCTAATGGAATGGTTTGTAGAGGATGAAGTAGGAGCAGGGTGATTAGTCGCCTAAGTTTGTGAGGGGTTAGTAGGGTTTTTGGATCGAAGGAATGATCTTTTACAACCATGAGGTTCTAAACCCCTCAGTTGATGAACTAGTTGTAGATTGATGGCCTTGGTAGCATTACGTTGCTATGACTAGGCTAGAAGTTCACCTTGCATAGATGGAGCAGGTGGTAGCTACGTTGAGGGTTGAGGAACAAGTGCAGAAACAAGAGGAGGATAAGGATAAAATGTGGCATCCCTCTTGGAATGTGAAGAATGAGTTTTGTAGTATTTGAGAGGATGGTAGTGATGTTCAAAAGGAGAAACATGACGAGAAGAGTAATGTGGAGATAAGGGTTGTTGAACGTCATACCCATATGGATTTGGTTGCTTGTAAGGGTACTACTACCTTGGTGGTGGCATTTTCCATGACTATAGTTGGTGTCATTGTTGATATTCTTCATATGGTTGTAGTGGAGTTCCACTTGGTTAATATTATTGTTGCTAATGGAACTAGTTGGGATTGCCTTGAGGATAAGGAAACCTTCTGGGTGCTTGCCTTCTTTCTAGTCATGGATTTACAACATACACCTCATATTCCTATAAGTGTGACACAATGGTGCAACATCCCTTAGGATGTTCGTTTTGGTAGATGTCACATCCATCATCCTCATCTAATTCAATTTTTGCAAGTTCATCTACTGTAATAATTTTACCCTTACCCCTTTGGTAGGCACATTTAACTTCTTTTTACCTCCTGTAGTTATGATCACTATGCTCTCATGATTCTTCGATGATTTTTAGAATAGTTTGGAATTTTTCATCCAATGAATCCCACATTTTATCCATCTTAGCTAGAATTTCAGACATAGATTTTTGGATCGGCAAGGTCTTTTTGTTTACCACCTCATCAAGTGGTGATTCCTCCTGACTGTCACAAAATTAGATGTTCCTCTTTTTGATAGAAAGATCCCTTTTGTGTTCCTCTACACTTTCATGTTTTATCAACTCTCCTTCTTCTTTTGCTACTTGCTCAATTAGCCTTTGAATCTGATGGGCTCTAAGTTTTTATATTCTCCCTTGGGCATAGACCCCAAGAGTTCTCCTGATTTCTGATCTATGTCCATCTATGATATGGCAAAGTTATTCCCACTAAGAATAAGCATGGCTAGGCCATCAGTGTATGAGAGAATAGTATCCGCCCATGGCGGTGTCTAAGGGTTCATGATTTCTTTGCTTCCATCCTTGGATCTACCTTATCAGATTAAACACTCTAAAGTACGTTTGATACTTATCGTTAAATAGCTCAAGAATTGTACTCCACAGGTAGATGGATTTTGGTTCCATGGATTGGTACCAACTTTCTACTTCCTTGATGAGTGTCCTGGGAAATAGCTTTAGTTTCTACCAATAATTTTTGATATTTTGTAAGGCACAGACAACATGAAAAGCTTGAAGATGTGTCTATGGATCAGAGTTATATCCCCCTTCAAATTTAGGAATATTATTCATATCAAGTTGTCTAATTCAACTATCTTTCACATGCCTAGTTGGAATTTTTGTAGCCTTTGTAATATTTAACATGCTTTAAGTTGCTAGCAAAGGCTCATCATCAACATGATTTTTTTTGTCACTGTTGATGTCCTCTCTTACCCCTTTGATCATTGTGGGCTTAGTGATCATCATTATTATCTCATTGTTCACCTCCATCATAGTTGTTCTTTCTGTGGAATTTGTCAAAACCAGAAGAGGAAGAAAAAAATGTAGATGAAGAGGGCAAAGAGGGAGGAGGACTATCACCACCATGGTATCTGCCAACCTCCCTTTGGTTGTCATAGCCACATTTATCAGTTTTCTTATCATCTTGATTCTTATTCAAGCCCTTGCCTTGATTGCCATCTTTACCTGAACCTGGATTGTTGATAGTGGACTGCTAGTTTAGGGCTAGACCCAAGGGATGGAGAATTTTCATGTTGAGAACCCCCAGAGGAAAGGCCCTCATTGTTATCTTGGTTAAGTAAGAAGAAAGGATTAGTGAATTATTTTCCCTTCACAAACTCATAATGCTTCTTTTGGTGTTAATCACTCTTGTGTTGTGTTTCAATGGGATGGTAGTCTCGGTAGTTGTAATCATGCACAATGTACTTCTTTTGAATATCTTGGATGCCCAACTTCTTAAGAGTTTGAAGCAGAATCATGGGCATAGATCGATTAGGAGGCATTACAATATTACCTTCTATATCACTCCATCGCAGTTGTTCATCCTGATGCAGGATGAAGGTGAAGTCAACCACACACTCATCTAGATGAGTATATACCATCTTACATTCTTGAGGGACTTATGGTTTAGTATTTTCATACTTGTGAGAAGAAGACATTTTGTAATATAGATAGAATATTAATGTGCTTATGTGATTAAATCTATTATGAGAATGATTTTGACCTTAGGGTTTGTCCAATAATGTTAATGATGTTCACTAAACCTAGATAGCACACATTTCAAACAAAAAGAGTCCTTGGCAACGATGCCACTAATGAGTGGTCAAGGTACCCCTAAGCCCAACCATACGAATTACAAAGCATTCATGCATGATCCGATTGAATTTTGTAGACTCTATGTCTTCAAGTACACTAGTCTTATAGGAAATGAGCTTTTTCCTAACAGTCATTTGTTGTCTTCCCAATTACACTTGTGATGCACAAGGTATGGTTAAGTGTAATTGAGGCATATGATTTTTATTATTTTATGTTTTATGTTTCTAGTTCTTAAAATAAAGAAATGAAGTAATTTAATAACTAATTTAATTTAACTAATTAACTAATCTCTAACTAGTCCTAACATAAGCATCTAGTCCCACTTTCCATACACATCCTGAACCCAAGTGATGAGTGGCAAGGTACCCCTACACCCAACCATACGAATACGAGCATTCACGCGCGATCCAGTAGAACTCCAAGGATTAAGTGCTTATGCACCTACGCAGAACAAGGATGAGTTATGCAGTCATTGTCTTCCCAAGCTTACTTGTAAGGCACAATTGTATGATTAAGTAAACTTGAGGCATATGATTTTTTTATGTTTTTTATATTTTCTATCTTGGTCTCCTAAGTGTATGAAATGAAAATATTTAGTTAACTAATGGGTTTTTGTAATTCTAATGTTAATCAAATCCTAACACTAGTGTCCATTCCCACTCTTTGGACACATCCTAAACCAGTGTAATACTACTGGGATTATCAAACGCTAGTCGTTACTAGGTTACCAAGGGTTCCATGTATGCTCGAAGTGGTCATGCTGAGTGTGCTAATTTGTTGATAATTAATAATTCTATAGAAATAACATTGATTAACTAATGAGAGCATCAAATAATAGTAAATAACATCAAATGCAATAGTTAAGCTATTCTAAATGTTGCAAGGTTTATCACAAAGTTCATCTTTATTTCCGAACACAAGGTGTGCTCAAGTACACAATGTTTGAATAAAGATCCATTCACTCTATGACTTCTACTGTGGGCACTCAGAAATAATTCTAACAATGGAAGAGAAAAACTACAAGTGTTCGGCTAAAGGACTAAAAAACACTATGCAAAACCAAACGCCCCTATCTCTTATTTATAGACAACGAGATAGGCTCCAACATTGTGTGTCCAATGTTGGGGATCTGATGTCGCTTGGCAGATCCAATATCGTGTATCTAATACCAGGGTTTTGATATCAAGTCACTTATTTGGTGACTCATCATACCCCAATGACAAAATGAAAACTCATCCTCAAGTTCCTTATAAAATATTGGGAAGGTATGGGATTATTGACTGAATGACAACTGATGGTGACATGGAATGACATACAAAAAGTGCCCGGTGAATGGGTTGACAAATGTATTATAGCATTGGTGTTCATAACCATTGTGGTGAACACTATACATAGATGACATCTAGACCCTCATTTCATAGCTTGAAGAGAGAGAGAGAGAAAAGAAAATAAGACGTGTTGCTGCCAATGTTAAAAATGTACACACCATTGTTCATCCATGGCCACATGACTAAGCTTGTTCCTTGCGTAAATGTTCTTACTCCAGTCCATCTTGAGTGCTTCCTCCTATCCTAGTCCATTGTTCATGTGATCGCCATCTGCACATACAATAGAATCATGAATTAGCAAGGATAGATAAGATATAATGCAGTTGATACCTTGCCTCGATATGAAGCACATTGGCTAGGTTGTGGGTATGGTAGATATTGGGTTAGAGGTTTGTAACTGATAACTACCCAAGGTGTAGGGGTGAGATAAGTAATGGAATGGAAAAATTTGCGACAAGCCTCCACAACTAAGAGTGAACCTCCAGTAGCAATAGGATGGAAAACGAAAGGAAAAGGAAGATAAGAGAAATAACAATGGTGAAGCCAATAATAATGAATAGAAGGGAAGAGAAACAAAATTGGATGTCATGGATGGGGTGAAACAAGAAATAGTTGATTGGAAGGAATGTTTAAGAGAAAAGAACTTAATAATTGCACCAAAAAGGAATGCTAGTGGGTCCTCCCCAAAGCAGGCTCATGCCCTTTATGCCCTAACAAACCCACAAACCAAAGAGTCCATAGGCTCTAGGAATGACATGGAGATAATAGTTAAGAATTCACCCACAAAAATTTACCAAAGAATGAAAATGCACTAACCAAGATATAAACTAATCATAAAATTGGCAATGAGGTTGAATACAGGAAGCAATACAAAAAGAGAAAAGAGAATGGAATGGAATCCCAAAATCAAGGTTGTGTAAAGTCCCTTGTGTATTATGTGGTTAAGGTGACTTAATAAAATTCAATCCAAATCTAGACTAAAATTAACCACATCCAGTGACCTTGCATCAACACACTTGACCAACCCATCCCCCTGAAGCAACAAGAATGCTTCCACAGAGCAACCACCATCCCAAAAAGAGAAGAATAGAGAAATAGGAAGTGAGAAAGGGCCTTAGTTTGAGGGAACCTTCAGGCATGGTTAATATGTCTTTCCAATGCCATAACCAATGCTTGTAGCCCATGTTTCTTTATTATGTCTAAGGAGTGTGCTTTGAATTCCCACCAGTATTTTTTAAGTGGGAACCACACCATGCAAAGACTTATTTGATTCATTTAGCTTCTTAATATTAGTCAATAGCGGAATGAAGGAAAACCTATGAAAAACATCCAAGTACCTAAGAGAATAGCTAGCACAAATGCATCAAATCCCCTTTAAGTCACATCCTTTTCAATCCATTTGAATCTTTCCTTGGTTTGAAGAATACCAAGCCACAAATTCATTAATAGGTTTGATTAGAAAAAGGGGCAATACATTTCAAAAACAAAGGGAGATCATAGATTTGAATGGATGAATGGATGACATGGACTCATTGCTCATTTTATCAAAAGAAACCATATCTTAGCATCAACATTAAAAGTCAAAGGTAAAAACCAACATTAGCAATCAACACCATTATAGTACAATCCACCATCATGAGCACTTATTATGTGCTGAGTGAGAATAAATCAAACAATAGGTAACAAAGAAAGAAATAGTAAAAATGTTAATGATGGTGTAAAAAAAAAGAAGTAAAAATGAAAAATGTATAAAACAAAAAGGATAAAAGAAACTAAGGGCTTAGAATAATTAGCATTGGTGGCCATCTCCCCCATGACTGAGTTGGAGCCATTTTAGGCACATGGAAAGGTTTGGTTTGTTGGATGTTGACCAATAATTTCTTATCCAAGCTTCCAAGTTTATAGATCATCATGGCCCTTGAAAGAAAAGTTTCATGAATGATATAAGATCCTTCCCATAGCGTTTGAAATTTAGTTCATTGTGGCAGATGTACAGGATCCCAATAAAGAACCCTATCTCCTGGTTGGTATTTGACTTTTCTAATTCTTAGGTCATGACATTGTTTGTTGAAGGCCTTGTGCAATTCATTGGATGACAGGGTGACTAATTAGTTTTCATCTAGCAAGTTAAGATTCATTAACCGTTATTTTTGTGTTAGGCTAAGGTCAAGGTTAAGGTCACATGCTGTAGATAGTGTACGGAGCTCAGCTTGGATAGGAAGTGTTGGAAGTTTACCATACACTAACTCATAGGAAGAATAGCCTATAGGGAGTTTCCATGTGGAGCGGTAGGCCTAAAGAGCATCATTTAGTTTGGTGTTCCAGTCTCACCTATATTTGCTAATGGTTCATGTCAAACTTTTTGTGATTTCCCTATTGGTGACTTCAGCTTGACCATTCACTTGAGGATGATATGGTGTAGTCAGTTTATGCTCAACTCCTAAGCATTGCATCAACTTCCAAAAAGTCACACTTGTAAAATGTGTAAGTATGGCTCCTAAAGCAAAATTGGACACGTCAGTCATTATATGGAATGATTTGGACTAGTCAAGAGCTTGTAGAATGGGTGTTTCTACAAGCTTCTGTTTTAAGGTTTGGAAAGCTAACTCACATTCCTTGGTCTATTCAAAGGGTACGTCCTCTTTCATTAGTTCTACCAATGGTTTTGCAATCTTCGAAAAGTTCTTGATGAAACGTCTATAATAGCTAGTATGTCCAAGGAATGATTAGACATCTTTTACAATTTCAAGTTGACGAGTGATTCCTTGGATGATTTTAATTTTTTTAGGATCTACCTCTATCCTTGTTTGTGAAATTTTATGCCCTAATACAATCCCCTCTTAGACCATTAAGTTGATTTTTTTGCCAATTGAGCCTTAGGTTGGTTTCAACACATCATTTTAGCACTTGCTCTAATTGGTCCAGTGCTTATTCAAAGTCTGCTCTGTAGGTGGAGAAATTGTCCATAAAAACCTCCACACCATTCCCTATTTTCTGCTAAAATATACTGAGAAACAAACATTGAAATGTTGCTGGAGCATTCCACAAGCCAAATGGCATTTGCCTATATGCAAATGTTTCCTAAGGACTCATGAATGTAGTTTTGGCTTGGTCTTCTGGTGCTATTTGGATTTGATTGTACCCACTGTAACCAGCCAGAAAACTATAATGACAATGCCCTGTAATGGTATCTAAGACTTGGTCAATGAATGGCAATGGGAAATGATCCTTAAATGTTGCCATGTTTAATAGCCTAAAGTCTATACACACCCTCCATTTACCATATTTTTTAGGCACAATGATTAATGGACTAACCCATTCACTGTCAGCAATGGGGTAGAGGAACGTAGCCTTTAGAAGTTGTTCAATGTCTTCTTTAACTACTTGCTTGAGCTTTGGGTTCAGTCATCTTGGGGGTTGTCATTGAGGCTTCATAGAGGGGTCAGTGTAAATTCTATGTTGGCATATTCTAGGATCTATTCTAGTTAATTTGGGATATGACCAAGCAAAGGCTTTTGACCATTTTTTTACCATCTTTAGCAGTCCTTCTTTTTGTTGAGGAACTAGTTTAGCATTAATGATTATTGGTTTTCCATTCTTGAGAAATGCATACTCCATATTGGTGGGCAATGGTTTTAATTCAAGGGGCTCTTGCTTAAACTCGTCAGGGATTTTCAACTTTCCCTAGTTCATATCTTTGGTGTCAGTACTTGGAAGTTGGTGATGGACTTGCTGTAATGCATCTATGCTATCGATATAGACACAAGTCAAGCTCTCAGTTGATTCCATGCATAAAGTTGAATTACTTTCTAGGCTAGCTGTCAGCCACTGGGTGCCTTTCTATCTTATGGTTGCTGCATATAGGCATCTTTGTATGTCAGATACTTGTGCACACTAGTTGCATGTAGGCAATGTTGAGCATTGTACAAACCAGGACTTCTGCACACAGTTGCATCCTATGTCACTGTATGCGATGCATGGAACTTTCTACTTCTCAATCTTCCCAAATGCATTTTATTTTGATATCTATAGGGAAAGATCATGTATTTCTATGTATGCATCAATCGTACTTAGCCATGCTCTTCCCATTATGATTAGGAAGTCCCCCTTGTAGTTGTTAACTTGGATCACTAGGAAATCGGCTAGATACGACCACACACAAACAATGGTGACAATGTCCTCCACTAATCCCAATGGAATAATGATGGACTGGTCAACCAACTCTAAACGAATGTTACTCTTCTTTAGTAGAGGTAGGTTCTAGGCTTTATACATTTCCTGGGAGATCAAATTAACACCAGAACCTGAATCCAAAAGAGCTTTACAAGGCTCATTTCTAGTGATTTGCAAATAAATAAGAGGACTTCTAGGATCAAATAATTTCCTAAGAAGATGACCAGCTTTAATCCAATCAGTGATGGTATGAGTTAACATGATAGTGTATGTTGAGTGTAGTTTTTGGTTCGAAGGAAACCTCGAAAATTCAAATGATGATGAAGCATTTGGATAATTAGCTGCTTGTGGTTGTAAGGACTTGGTTAGGCTACTAGTTCTAAAGAAAGGTCTCTTCTTTGATCAGTTGTTTGAACTAATAGTAGGTTGAAGATTGATAGCCCTTGTAGCATTACATTACTACAGCTAGGCAGGAAGCTCACCCTGCATAGTTGGAGCAAGTGGTAATAGAGCTGTTGAAGAGATGTAGATAGATGAGAAGGGTAGTACGTATGTGGTGCATCACCCTTAGAAGAAGAAGAAGTTCTATAGTACTCGATGGTCTGGTAGTGAGGTTGAAGAGTGATGTGACTAGTAGAGTTATGTGGAGAGATCGGTTGCTAAACATAATACCCGTATTGGTCAGGTTGATGGTAAGGATACTGCTGATGTGGTAGTGGCATTCCCCATGATTGTGGGTGTTGCCATTGTTGATACTATTCATTTGATTGTGGTGGAGCTCCACTTAGATAATATGTCAAGGGTTGGTGGAACTACCTTGGGTTACCTTGAGGATAAGGTAACCTTTTGGGTGTTTGTCGTTTGTTTAATCGTGGGTTTAGTGCATACATCCCAGACTCTTGTAGATTTGACACTACTGGGCAACATCCCTTAGAATGGTCATATTAGCAAATCTCAGATTCCCCATCATTGTCTATGTTTGAATCCATAACCTCTTCAATGACGACAACCTTGTCCTTACCCTTATTATGTGCATACTCAACTTCTTTCTTTTTTCTTCTCTCTCGGTCACTAGTTTGTTCTCTAAACTCCTCTGCTATTTTTAGGATAGTTTGAAATTTGTCATCTAGAGAGTTCCACATTTGATCCACATTTGTTGATACTTCTGATGCAAATTTTTGAATGGGAAAAGTCTTTCTATTCACCATTTCTTCAAGTGGTGACTCTTTTCCATCTTTGCAAAATCGAACTTCCTTCTTTTAGAGGGAAGGATCTCTGTTGTACTCCTCCGCACTTTCTCTTTTCCTCAACTCATCTTCCTCCTTGACAAATCACTCCAACAATCTTTATATTTGATGGGCTTTGAGCTTGAATAGCCTTCCTTAGGCATAAGTCCCAAGGGTTCTTCATGTTTCGTACCTAAGCCCATCTACGAGATGGCATAATTGTTCCTTTTGTGAGTAACCATGGCCAAGCAACGATGTAATAATGAATAATATTGGCAAATGGTAGCATCCAAGGGTTCATGTCCTCCTTGTTTCCATCCTTGGATTTGCTTACGCAAGTTGGACACTCGAGAGTACATTTGATACTTATCGTTGAATAGTTCCAACCTGGTACTCCATCGATGAATGGATTTCGGTTCTAAGGATTGGTACTAGCTTTCTGATTTCATGATCAATGTCTATGAAAACAACTTTAGCTTTTTCCACTCATTTTCTATATTCTACAAGGCACATGTGTCGTGGAATGCTTGTAAATGGTTTTGAGGATCAGCATTGTATCCCCTTTCAAATTGTGGGATGTTATTCATGTCTAATCTTTTGATCCTACTATCTTTCTAGTGCCTTCTTGGAATCCTAACAGCCTTTGCTATATTTAACATACTTCAGGTGGCGAGTAGGGATTCATCATGATCAAGCTACCTATGGCATCTATGATGCTTATGCTGTTCCGTAGTCTCCCTTCTTTCATGATGTGTCTCTTTGGAATGCCCTTACCCCCTTTCTCTACTATTTTATCAATGATTTCTATTTCACCTACCATTTTCCTCATGGTCTCACCCTCTATGAATGCATTCAGATCCCGAAGGAGAGGAGGAAGAAGATGATGAAGGTGAAGAGGAAGGAGGACTGGGACCATGTTGACGCTTATCACCTTCTCTTCGATGGTCGCGGCCTTGATCATGGTTATGATTGTAATGTCCGTCATTGTCATGTATTCGTGTTCCTTCTCTAGATCCTTTGTATCCGTTGGTACTAGAACCTAGGTTATGAATAGTTGAGTGAAGATTTTGATACCCAACTTCTTGACCGAAGTCAAAGAGAGGAACATCATTTTGTGGAAAACCTCTTGAGATAAGTTCACCACTATCATTTTTACTTAGAACATATGAGACATCCTAAGACCACTTCCCCTTTATGGATTCGTAATGTCTCTCCTATTGTAGATCCCTTTGGCATTGTACCTCTGTGCATTGATAATCTCTCAAATCTTGTTCATGCACAACATACTCTAACTGTAAGTGTTGCATTCCAATTCACGTGAGAGCATGAAGAAGCATGCCTGGGATTGAGCGATCGAGAGGTAACACCATGTTACCTTCTAAATCATGCCATTGCAATTGTTCATCCTGGTGGAGGATAAAGGTAAAGTTTGGTACATACTCATCAAGATGAGTGTATACCATATGAAACTGTTCGAGCACTGGCGGATCATCTTATGCACCCTGCCTCTGATTGTTCATGGTATCAAACCTAGTTAGTGAAGCACTCTTATAAGAAGAAGGAGACATGATTGATTACTCAATGTGCAGTACTCTTTTTTGGTGATTGTAGGATAGTTAACCTTAAGGATTCGTTCTAACGATGGAAGGATTTCCTAAGTTATAATCAGTGCACAAACAAATAAATCCCTGGAAATGATGCCAATGATGAGTAGTGAGGTGCCCCTACATCCAACCATATGAATACAAGCATTCATGCACAATTCATTCAAACTTTGAGGATTAAGTGCTTATGCACCTAAGTAGAACAAGGATGAGTTATGCAGTCGTTGTCTTCCCAAGCTTACTTGTAAGGCACAATTGTATGGTTAAGTAAACTTGAGGTATATGATTTTTTTATGTTTTTTATATTTTCTATCTTGGTCCCTAAGTGTGTGAAATGAAAATATTTAGTTAACTAATGGGTTTTTGTAACTCTAATGTTAATTGCATCCTAACACCAATGTCCGTTCCCACTCTCTGGACACATCCTCAACTAGTGTAACACTACTGGGATTACCAAACGCTAGTCGTTACTAGGTTACCAAGTGTTCCACATATGCTCGAAGTGGTCATGCGGACTGTGCCAATTCATTGATAATTAATAATTTTGTATAAATAACATTGATTAACTAATGAAAGCATCAAATAACAGTAAATAACATTAAATGAAATAGTTAAGCTATTTCGAATGTTGCAAGGTTTATTACAAAGTTTGTCTTTATTTCCGAACACAATGTGTGCTTAGGTACACAATGCTCAAATAAAGATCTATTCACTCTATGACTCCTATTATGGCCACTCAGAAATAATTCTAACTCTGAAAGAGAAAAATTGCAAGAGTTTAGCTAAAATACTGAAAAATACTATGCAAAACCAAGTGCCCTTATCTCTTATTTATAGACAACGAGACAGGCTCCAACATCACGTGTCTGATGTCGGGGATCCGATGTCGCTTGGCCAATCTGATATTACGTATCTAGTATCAGGGGTTCGATATTGGATCACTTATTTGGTGACTCATCACCATGTATTCATTACTAGGGTTACCAAGCATTATGCTACTGGGCGCACCAAGGAATAACACTTCTGGGATTACTAAGTGAATACATGTTTATGCTCGAAGTAGTGGTACTTATGTGTTTAATATATTTAGCTTAATTAATTAATTAATCTAATTTAGCTTAATTAATGAAAAAAATAAATGCATAAATGAATCATTAATCTATTCCAAGTGCTACCAGGTTTGATCAAAAGGCTCATCTTGATTACCATTCACATTGGTGTGTTAAGGTACAATAGTGCTTGAATAAAGATCTGTACACTTTTTGATTCCTATTGTGGGCACTCAGAGAATATTCTAACTCTCAAAGAACAAAACTGCAAGAGCTCTACTACTACTATCACAAGACATCCTATAAACATGGTTGATGAGCACATAGTTATAGACTTTATTCAAGAGCTACATCCATGGGGCCCCATAGATGTAGCCCTGTCGATGGGGCAACACCACATAGATAGGGCCACATCGATGGGGCCTTGTCGATGAGGCCATATCAATGGGGGTTCATTGACATGACACAATGACAATTCATCATAGTTACTCCTACTATGTTGCAAATTTTAGAAGCCAATATTACTTAGGTGGAGCTCCAAGAGGCTTGTTTTAAAATGATCTCTGGGAAGGTCCCTTGGTCATGATGACATTCCTATTGAATTTTTTCAGAATCATTGGGATCTAGTTAACAATGATCTCTTCCAAGGCGTAGAGAGGCTATCTTTATTGGCTCCCTAGGATCCAATTTGAATTAGGGGATTATTCATCTCCTTCCCAAGTTTGGGAATCCTACTTGTATCTCCAATTGGCAACCCACCACTCTTCTTAACGTGGTGTATAAAATTTGGGCCAAGTACTTAGCCTTACGTTTGAAGAAAATTCTTTGTCATATCATATCCCCTCAACAAACAAGCTTTATTCTCAATAGATACATTTTAAATAATGTGATTATTACTTGGTAAGGTCTTCAGTAGATGAAGGATGATGGTCAGGATGTTCTCTTAATAAAGCTTGATTATGCAAAGTCCTATGATAACATTAAGTGGAACTTCACTATGCAGACCATGACTAAACCTGGTTTTGGTCCTAAGTTCTTACATATGGTAAAATGTTTATTCTTAGATGCTACCATGAGGAAAGCTACTACCTTTGGTATCACTTCTCCCTTCTCTATCCATACATCAGTGAGGCAAGGATGTCCTATTGTCTCTTACTTGTTCATCATCACTGCTGACTTTCTTTTTCATAAGTTAAATTATGATATTCAAAATAAAGCTATCAGTGGGTGATGAGTCATGGCCTATCAGGTCCTGTTATCAGACCCCTGTTATTGGACCCTTGTTATCGGACCCCCATTATAGGTCCCGATATCGGACCCCCGTTATCAGACCCCCGATATCGCAGCCATGATATCGCGTACGCGATATCACGATTCCCATGTGAGCCTATAAATAAGAGGTGGCACACTTGGTTTTGGCATTAGTTCTAAGTTCCTTGCCCAAAATCTCATAGCTTTTCCTTCTTAGAGTTAGAATTATTTCTTAGTGCATGCCCGCAGTGTGATGATTGTAATTGTATGGCATCCTTTATTCGAGTGTGACATACTTGGACACACACATGACCAGAAATAAAGATCAAAATTACTTCATCATTGCATCATTCCCTTATTTTAATTATTTAATTATTATTGTTATTTATTGCTTTCATAGTTAACATCTCTTTACCCTAAACTCCTATTAAACGTAGATTGAGTATGAATTAATCACGAGCATTTAAGTGTGACTACTTGGTAACCCAGTAGCGTACCTAGGATCTACACTTGGTAATCCTAGTAGTAGTCATGCACGAGGTCCAAGATGTGTATAGATGATTAAGGAATGGATGCTCATCACACTTAGGCTAGCTTAGATTCTCTCTCTCTATCTCCTATTAGTTTAGATTCTCTCTCCCTTTTCCTCTTACCTTAATTAAGATTATTTTTCATTGCCTCTAGGAGTAGCACTAGGTTAGAAACCACATCATACACCTCACTCTAGACTAAACCATACGTGATAAAGCAAATACTAGTCTAGGTGGCAAGACAGCAAACTACGATCAATGAGTAACTATCTAGATACCATGACTAGCCCGTCTGCAAAGTTCAACTGGATCGTGCGTGAAATGCTCATATTCATATGGTTGAGTGTAGGGGTACCTTGCCACTCATCATTGGCACCATTTCCTGGGACGGTGCTAGTTATCTAGATTAGTTACATCATACAAGATTGTTGTAACAAGTATTAACGATATATCTTTCAGAAATAATAATTGCAATAAATCACACACAATTTTACAACCATGTCTCTTTCAGAAGATAGTGATAACCATGTCTCTTTCAGAAGATAATGATAACCATGTCTCTTTCAGAAGATAGTGATAACTCAATCTTATGCAAGAGCTTTATATGTTCATAGACACCCCAACGATAATCAAGAACTTTTTTCATCCAACTCAGACACCCCTAGTGAAGATGAGGCATCCCATGAAACAAGGAGGCCCATAAGGCCTAGGACCTTCTTAGTAGTTAACAAGGATTTATCCAAGGATGATTGGGAGACTTACAAAAGTCATGATGAGTCTTCTAATTCTTCCTCTTCCTCTGCTCCTTCAACGTCAGGTCATGACATGGATGATTGTCTTTTGAGGGGTCGGCATAGAAATAAAAATCGAACCCATGGACAAAGTTAGGAACGCCAACATGAACAAAGACAACATCGTCCCAACTCACAAACTCATATCCTACATAGTGACAATGAACCCCTATTGGCCACTAAGAGCCTAATGCATATACAAGAGGTTGTTCGAATAGCCTGTAGGCATCATAAGGAAAGTCGTCTACTACCTGTGCTTGATTTAAACAACTTTCCCAAATTTTTAGGAGGCTATGATTTAGATCCGCAACAACATCTCCAAGCCTTTCATGATGCCTGTGTATGGAACAATATCGATAATGGATGGCAAAAACTTAAGCTCTTTCCTACGACACTTGTTGGCCAAGAAAAAGTATGGTATAGCTCCTTAAGACCAAAATCAATTCAACATTGGCCAACAATGGTAGAACTCTTTAACAAAAGATATCAAACTTATGCAAGAGTGTCAACCTTGAGGAAACAAATCCAAAAGTGGAAGCAAGCGCAACATGAACCCTTGAACATGGCCTTAGCTAGTATTATGCATTGTTGAACAACTGCCCAGGCCATGAGTTCTCTGAGGAAAGGCTAATGTACCATATTATTGATGGGCTACGTAATAAAACAAGGGAAACCTTAGGGATGTATGCCTGAGTTCAACTATATAAGCTACGAACCCATCAACTCCAAGAGCTTATCAAATGGATAGCAAAAGAAGAAGGAGAAATGGCTAGATGGGAGAATGTTGAAAAATCCCAACGGGACCAAAATCTCATCTTAACAAAGGTCCATAAGCAGGAAAAGGAGAAATCAACTCACCTCAAGGAGGTGGAACCATCTTTGCCAACACTATAATCATTAAACAAAATTGAGGCAAAGATCAATAAGATGATGGAATGGGTGCATAAAAAATGTGGAGAATATGCCAACATTATTGGAGATAGAACCATGACGAACCAAGAAACAGGAAAAAATACCCTTAGACAGTCAGAAAGAAGGGTTGAAAAGAATAAGAGCTCAACTGCCAATCATATATATCAATGCAACATTTGCCTGTACGATCACCCCAAGGGCCAATGTCCAATCTTGTCACATTTACAAGAGCATTGGGGAAGGGTGCTACACCCAAATTTTGTATAGAGATATTGTGTTCAATCACAGTGGCCACAATCCTAGTCATGGGGGAGGCCACCCTCGAACTGGGAATACCCTTCATATCATCTGAACCCAAGTGCCTATCAAGTTCAACATCCTATTTCCCCAACTGGGTCAACATACTCTATCTCACCATATTATCATCATTCTCCTCAATACCATCAAATCATATCCTTTCCAACAGGACCACCACCTTGGGTACCTTACACTTCTCCTTAATTCCAACATTCTCATCCTTTACCTCCTTCTACATCGCCACTAGTTGTTCTTGAGGGATTTGCATCACACCATCAACCCATGAACGTTACTTGTAATTCTACTATCAACAGTAGTGGGAATCCTCCACAACATCATAGGCATCCCTTCTTTAGATGTGACCGTAGAAAGGGACACCACAATTCAAAAACCACTGCATCTTCCAACTTAGCACAAGTCGAATACGGTGGTGCACCTTCCTCTTTGAACCCAACACCTCATGTTACCTTAGTAGGCCCACCAATCAATACTCCAACAACTATGGGGCCCAATGAATATTGCCATGGAGGGAGACATACCGATCCTTGCATACCATCTTATAGTCAAGGGTACCATAGTGGGCCAACCCCGTATCGATCGACCACATTTTATAACTTGCCCCACTATGTCAACATTAATCAAGTGTGTGAACCCCACTCTAGGTATGTTCCAACCACCACATTAAAAGACACCCAGTGGTTCAGATATGATCAAGTCCCAATATTTCCAACATGCAAGGATCCCAATTTTTCATTTATTAATCCTAGCTATGCTTAACCGTTTAGTTATGGAGGGTATCCTCCATTCTAACAAGCAGGATTAATAAATGTTTTCCGTTTCTTTAATTTTACAACTTTTTGTCTTCCAGTTTTCCATTTTTCAATTTATTGTTTTATGTTTGTCTTTTTATCTTTTTATCTTTTTATGAGTAATCTCATCTATGAATAAAGCACTCATGTGATTCATTGGTTGAGGTGTTGTTCTCTGCTATCAAGTCTCGAGTAACTAATTATTTGGACAACGAGCCCATCACATCCACCCATCCATTCTATTAATAAGAGGTTCTACTCTGGATACAATGATATTCTTGATATCATTGAAACTTAAAGTAATTTTGTGTTCATTATGCCTAGAGCAAAGAAGGATGGACAAGAAGGAATGACCAGGGTGTGACATCAAGGAGACTTGTGGATTCTCTTTGGTGACATCTGTAGAAGTTATCATGTAGCTTGGTTGTACTAAGATCCTTGTAGATCTAATGAAAAATGGGAGTAAGAGTAATCAAAAGGCAATCAATTAGGGAAAAAAATGCTATTTTAGGGGGTCCCACTGGAAATACATGCACCCATGCCTGAAGGTAGGTGGCTTCTTTGGGTTAAGCATTCCAAAAAAAATGATAAATGATGATGAAAAAAAAAGAGAGAGCAAGAAGAGTGTGCCAAAGTGGCCACACAAAGGAAAAAAAGAGAGAAAGAAAAGATCAAGATCAAAGTGCCATGAAGCAATTTTGAATCACTCCTCCCTTGAACAAAATGCCAAGTGATCGCACATCTTGCTATCATGGTGCTCTTATTATTGTCTATCATTGGCATGAAACAATGCGATGTCACTGATCAGAGGAATGGACCTGGTCTTGATTTTTGAGTGATAGGTTAATGACACATTAATCATGCCTTACACTGAGAATTCATTATGCCCTGAGTTAGTTACCTCATGTCCCAATCTCTGCAATCCCTTCTACAATTTGCCTCATCTTGCTGTTCATGTATTTATGGCTTGTGTCTTGTATAACATTGAATTCATAGCTTATTACAGTGGTATCTACATGTGTGTGTTTTCTGAAACTGGTGTGGATTACATTTAACCCTTTTAGTGCCTACGGGCATTTTAAGGTGTGGTTACGCAAGGGCATTATAGGTTGGAACCTGCTTTGGGGACAACCCACTTGCGTGACTTTTGCAATTTGTACTTGTTGCACACCACCACATCATATTATACCCTCTAAGTACTTCATTTCCAAATCTATTCTTTTCTTTGTCATCATTTTATCAAATGTTCCTCAAAACAAGGTCCTTTTATGTGTCACCTAAATAAACCAGGGCTAACATTAAGCTTTTAGGGCAACTTCCTTGAAAAAAATTTCTAACTCTAAAATCATACTAAGCAGAGAATTCAACATTTATTAAAGGTAATGAGTAAGGTATGAAATCATTGAACATTTTTCAATAACCTTACTAACAATTGATCTTTGTGTGATTATAGATGGCCCCTAAAAGAGGATAACAAGGAGGACCTTCTAAAGGTGCAACCGAATGACCAGGGGGAGGCAGAGGCTAAGGACTTCATGTAGAACATGCAAAGCAGGAGGCATAATCATTCAGCATCCATCATGGAACTCCTATTACTACATAATCTATCCAAGAAAAAGGTGGAGAGGTTAGGGCTCGAGCCTATGAAGAGGATTGACGACTATTTGCGGCATAACATGTCAAGGCCAATCAAGTGTTTTCGTAGCTACCGTGACCATGGAAAGTGTTGAATCCATCAAACATTGGGACATCAGCATAGATGGCTCATAATCCTTGGATAGAAGAGGAGAAATGTTAGGCACTTCTTCAATAGGTATCAATCTCAGAAGCCTGGATCATAGAATAAAGGAAAGGTACCCATGGAGGAGCCATCGCTATTGGGAACCCCATGAGTTCCACAAGTTTTGTCTTTTGTGTTTGTGTCCAAATTTTGTTTAATTCTCCACTGTGACATGAATAAATTCCTAGTCAGTCAATAATCCCATACCTATCCACTATGTAATCAATTGAACTTACTCCTCACTTTCTTTGACTCGAGGACGAGTTGTTATTTAGTTGTGGGGGTATGATGAGTCATGGTCTATCAGGTCTTGTTATTAGACCCCTGTTATCTGAACCCTGATACAAGATACCAAGTCTGATAGGTCCTAATATTGGACCCTCATTATCAGACCTCCGATATCACAGTCGTGATATTGCGTACGTGATATCACGGCCTGCAAGCGATATCTTGTACGCGATATTGCGGTTCCCGTGTGAGCCTATAAATAAGAGGCAGTGCACTTGGTTTTGGAAATAGTTCTTAGTTCCTTACCCAAACTCTTGCAGTTTTTCCTTCTTAGAGTTAGAATTATTTCTTAGTGCATGCCTGCAGTGTGATGATTGTGATTGTACGGCATCCTTTATTCGAGTGTGACATACTTGGACATGCACATGATCGGAAATAAAGATCGAGATGACTTCATCATTGCAACATTCACTTAGTCTAATTATTTAATTGTTATTGTTATTTATTGCTTTCATAGTTAACATCTCTTTATCCTAAACTCCTATTTAACACGAAATGAGTACGACTTAATCATGAGCATTTAAGTGTGACTACTTGGTAACCCAGTAGCGTACCTAGGATCTACGCTTGGTAATCCCAGTAGTAGTCATGCACAAGGTTCAAGATGTGTACAGATGATTAAGGAACAAATGCTCATCACACTTAGACTAACTTAGGTTCTCTCTCCCTATCTCCTGTAAGATTAGATTCTCTCTCCCTTTTCCTCTTAGCTTAATTAATATTATTTTCCATTACCTCTAGGAGTAGCACTAGGTTAGAAACCACATCATACACCTCACTCTAGACTTTCTTCAATCACTTTCTTCCCAAACTTACTTGTATTGTCATGGTTGTATGGTTAAGTAAGCTTGAGGTATATGATTTTTATATCTTTTATATTTTTAATATCTTTACGCTAATGAGGAAAGGTGAAGAGACTAAGTGACTAACTTTCATTCACTACTTGCTAACTAAGTTCTAATTGTCCTAGCACCAATATTCATTCCCACTTACCGCACACACCCTGAACCAGTGTAATGTTGTTGGGATTACCAAATGCTACTCGTTACTGGGTTACCAAGTGTTACACACGTGCTCAAAGTGATTGTACTGAATGCACTTAACTAGGAGAGTAGAGGGTTGAGAGAGATTAATTTTCTAGGAAAGAATTTAAACATTTAACAATAATTAAATCCTATTTAGCTTAGTCCATATGCTACAAGGTTTATTAGAAAGTTTGTCTTTATTATCATACACAAATGTGTGCTCAGGTACAATTTGCTCAAATAACGATCCATTCACTTTGAGACTTCTACTACGGGCACATGGAAATTATTCTAACTATGGAATGGTAAAACTACTATAGTTTGGCTAAGGGACTAACTCTAGATGTCTAAAACAAGGAAAGTCGCCTCTTATTTATAGGCATGATGGCGGGTTACGATATCGCATACACGATATCACGGCTCATCATACCCCCATGACTGAATGAAAACTCGTCCTCGAGTTCCTTGCAAAATATTGGGAAGGTATGGGATTAATGACTTGAATGATACTAATGGTGAATGGGGTGACATGTGAATGGATCATCATTACAATACATGACAAAATTAGTGTTCATGACAACAAGAGTGAACACTATACACATTTGACATCCAGCCTTATTTGGCAGCTGAGAGAGAAGAGAGAAGAGAGAGAGAGAAAAGAAGAAGTCTGTTGCTGCCGATGCCAAGATTGCGCCTTCCGTTGTTCATCCATAAGTGCGCCATCAATCTTGTTCCTTGCATAACTGCTCCAGCACCAGTCCATTTCAAGTATTTCCTCTAGATCCAATCCATTGGTGTATGATTACCATCTGCACATACAACACAATCTTATATTAGCAAGGGTAAATGAATCACAATGCAATTGATCCCTTACCTCAGTGTAAGGTCCATTGGCTAAGTTGTGATATGGCTAATGCAGATCTGGAGATATAATACTGGTGACTACCCGAGGTGTAGGGGTTAAGAGAAAATCGAAAAAATTGGACTAGGACCCCCATGACTGAGAGTGAACCTTCGGTAGCGAGAGAATGGAAAAAGGTAAGGAATAAGAAAGATGGAGAAAAAGAAACAATCGCAACGTCGATAAAATGGATGTCAAAGATGGAGATGAACAAAATAAATGGTGATTGTGGAACTGTTTAAGGAAAAGAGATTAACTAATGAACCAAATAGGAATGCCAGTGGGTCCTCCCCAAAGCAGGCTCATGCCCTTAATGCCCTGACAATCCCACATTCAAAGAGTTCGTAGGCTCTAGGAATGTCATTTGGAGACAAGAGTTACGTCTTAGCCACAAGAATTTACCAAAAAGAAAATAATGCATCAACCAAAATATGGACTACTAATACAACCTGCAATGAGGTGAAAGATGGAGAAAGAAGGATGGAAATAAGAGAATGGAATGGATTCTCAAGAACAAGGTGATGTACAACCCCTTGTGTATTAATGGTTAATGTGACTTAGTAGATCTCATTCCAAATCCAGCCTCAAATAGACCACATCCAGTGACTTCGTATTAATACATTCGTCCAATCCATCCACCTGAAGTAATAAGAATGCTTCCGCCAAAGAGTCACCACCATTCCGATGAAATGAGAAAGGGGAAAGTAGGAAGCGAGAAAGGGCCTTAGTTAGAGGGAACATGTTTGTTTAGTTCCATAACCAGTGCTTATAGCCCAGATGATTATTTCGTCTAAGGGATGTGCTTTGAATTCTCACTATTTTTTTTTTGTTTTGCATGAGAACCACACCATGCAAAGACTTATTACTTTTATTAGCTCAACTTCCCGCTAATGGAGCAACGTTGGAATGGTAAGGAAAACTTAGGAAGAAAACATCCAAGCACCCAAGAGAATGGCCAGCACAAATGCATCAAATCCCCTTGAAGTCACACCCTTTTCAATCCTTAAGTCCTTTCTTAGTTTGAGAAATGCCCAGTCACTAATTCATTGATAGTTCTTATTATTGAAAGAAAGGGACTGTATAGTTCCAGGCCAAGAGAGACCATAGAAATTTATGGATGCATGGATGACGTGGACTCATTACCTGTTATATCAAAAGAACCATACTTTAGTATTAACACCATCACTTAAAGGTAAAAACCAAACATTAGCAATCAATAGAATACAGTTCATACCATCATCAGGAGCACTTATTAGGTGACAAACGTTAACAGAATAAATAATCACATAAATAAACAAAAGAGTATGAATGATGTTGCCAAACAAAAACAAGGAAATTTAAAGAAATTTGTAAAACAAAAATATGTAAAATAAAAACTTAAAAAGGAACTGAGGGCCTTGATTGATCAGCATAGGTGGCCATCTCCCCGATGACTGAGTTGAAAGGAGGAGATCCGAAATAATGAGTGAGGTTGTCCTCTCTCTGATGTGTAATGTGCATTCACCATTCTAGATTCATGATAAGGTTTGGTCTATTGCACATCAACCAGTACACTCCTATTGGAGCATTTGTTTGAATCTTTTAGGAGTTCCCAACTTCCCCCATTTGATGTTTTCAAGTTAAGGGTTGGAAGTTGGCGACACTCTTGCTCCAATGCATCTATGCTTTTTACGTGGGTGCAAGTTGGTCCCCCAGTTAGTTCCATGCACGTTGGTGAATTACTTTCTTGATTAGCTATCAACCACTAGGTGTTCTCTTGTTGTGTGGTTGCTACATATAGGCACTTGTGTATGTTAATTTCTTGGGCACACCAGTTGCATGCAGGTAATGCTGAACATTCCTGTACGTAATCACACCCTATATCACTGTATGTGATGCATGGAACTTTCTTCCTTTCGATCTTTCCAAAAGTGTTTTCCCTAGATATTTCCAGGGAAAGATCGCAGATTCCTAGGCATGTGTTTATGGTACTTAGCCATGCCCTCCCCATTATTATTGTGAAGCCCCCTTTGTCATTGTTTACTTGTATCACTAGGAAATCACCTGGGTATGACCAACCACACACAGTGGTAACGATGTCCTCCACCAATCCCAAGGGAACAGTGATGGACTGGTCAGCCAGCTCTAAGCGAATATTGCTCTTCTTTAGTGGAGGCAGGTTCCAAGCTTTACACATCTCTTGTGATATTAAGTTGACTTCGGAACCTGAGTCCAAAAGAGCTTTACATGGTTCATTCCCAGTGACTTGGAGATAGATTAAGGGACTTCTAGGGTCAGAGAATTTCCTGGGAAGGTGGCCCTCCTTAATCCAGTCAGTCACGGCATGTGTTAACATAACCGTGTGCGTTGAGCTCTGTTTTTGGTTTGAAGGGAGCTCTGAAGCCTTATTTGATGGAGGAGCGTTCAGAGGCTCAATTGCTTGTGGTTGTGAGAGCTTGGTTGGGCTATTGGTTCTAAAGAAAGGTCTTCTCTTTGTACGGTTATCAGAACTAGTAGAGGATTGAATATTTACAGCTCTCGTAGCATTTTGTTGCTACGGTTGATTGGGGAGTTTCCCTTGCAATGCTGGAGCGGGTGGTAATGGAGCTATCAGTGTGAGAGTTGCGGATGGATTTGGAGGATGGTATGTATGTGGTGTGTCTCTACTAGAAGAAGGAGTCCTATAATACTCCTGAGCTTTGTAGTGGTGTTGTGATGTCACATGACCAATAGAGTCACGTGGAGAGATTGGCTGCTGCACGTAATAGCCATATGGATCCAGCTGCTGGTAAGGGTATTGTTGCCTTGGTTGTGACATCCCCCATGATCGTGGGTATTGCCACTACTGGTGTTGCTCAATAGGTTGTGGCAGAGTTCCATTTGGATAATACGTTAATGGTTGGTGGAACTACCTCAGGTTACCTTGGGGATAAGGTAACCATCGGGGTGTTTGCCATTTGTTAAGTCATGGGTTAAGTGCATACACCCCAAACTCTTGCAGATGTGAGATTACTGGGCAACATCCCTTAGGATGGTCACAGTGGCATATCTCACATCCACATTTATTATCTGTATCAGAATCCACAACCTCTTTGGTGATAGCCATTTTACCCTTACCTTTGTTATGTGCATGGTCCATGTCCCTCTTTTTCTTTTTTTCATAGTCACTACCTCACTCCTTAGACTCCTGTAGGATTTTGAGAACAGTTTCAAATCTACTATCTAAGGAGTTCCACATTTGTTCTACCTTTTCCAACACTTCTGTTGTTAATTTTTGAAGCGGCAAGGTTTTCCTATGCACCATCTCTTCGAGTGGTGACTCTTCCTTCTCCTCACAGAATCTCACTTCCCTTTTTCGGAGGGAAGGATCGTTGTTGTACTCTTTCGCACTTTCTCTCTTACGTAGCTCCCCTTCTTCCTTGGCTACTTGCTCCAATAATCTATGGATCTAATGGGACCTAAGCTCTGATAATCTCCCTTGGGCATACATTCCAAGCGTTCTCCTGGTTTCCTGCCTAAGTCCATCTACAAGATGGCATAGTTGATCTTGCTACGAGTAACCATGGCCTGGGCAATGATGTAACAGTGCAAAGTATCGGCCCATGGTAGCATCCAAGGGTTCATGAGTTCCCTGCTTCCATCCTTGGATTTACTTTTGCAGGCTGGACACCTGGGAGTATGTTTGATACTTATAATTAAACAGTTCTAGCATCGTACTCCACCTTCGAATGGATTCCAGTTCTAAGGACTGGTACCAGCTTTCTGCTTCTTTTATTAGTGTCCTTGGGAACAACTTTAATTTTTTCCACTCTTTCTCAATGTTCTGCAAGGCACATGCATCATGAAATGCTTGTAAGTGGTTCTGAGGATCAGCATTGTATCCCCCCTCAAATCGTGAGATGTTATTCATGTCTAATCTCTTGATCCTGCTATCTTTCTGGTGCCTTGTAGGAATTCTTATAGCCTCCGTGATGTCTAACATGCTTCGGGTTGCAAGTAGGGGTTCTTCATGGTCATTTCTTTCATAGTTTCTGTGATGTCTACATGGTTCCCTACTCTCCCTTCTTCCATGTCATGATTCTCTAGAGTGCCCTCATCCTCGCTCTCGACTCTCTCGTCGAGGTTTCTCACTCTGTTTACCCTTATCCTCATGGTTAGGCTCCTTATGACTGCATTCTGATACTGAGGGAGAGGGTGAATGTGATGATGAAGGTGAAGAAGAAGGAGAACCATCCCCATGACGATGTTTCCTACCTTCTCTTCGGTGGTCTCGGCCCCGATCGTGATGACAATCAAAATGCCCATCCTTATCATGTGTTTGTGTTCCCTTGTTGAACACTTGGTGTTCATGGGGATCAGAACCAGGGTTGTGAATCATGGAGTGAAGGTTCTGATACACCACCTCCTCACAATCATTAGGAGGAGGAACATCTTTATGTGGAGAACCTATTGAAATGGGTTCACCACCCTCAATTTCGCTTAAGACAAGTGGAGCGTTATGGGGTCCTTTGCCCTTCAACGATGTATAGTATCTCTCCTGTTGCAAGTCCCTTTAACGTTGTGCTTCTGTGGGATGGTAGTCCCTTGTGTCAAAACTGCATGCAACGTATTTCACGTATAACTGTGACATGCCTATTTGTGCAAGAGCACGAAGGAGCATGTTGGGGACTGCTCGGTCTGGAGGTATGTTACCCTCCAAGTCTCTCCAACGTAGTTGTTCATCTTAATGGAGAATAAAGGTAAAGTCGAGTACATATTCATCATGATGAATATATACCACTAGGAACTATTAAGGAACTGGCAAATCTTGGTTACTTGTGTTGTGCCGCCAACTGTCTCTTGTGTGAGTCCTAGGCGGTGAAGTGCTTTTGTGCAAAGAAGAAGACATTTTTGTCTTATTGGGTGTGTTGTTTGTCGTTATATATATTTTTTCTTCTGATCAACCCTAAGGGTTCGTTCTAGCTTCCCAACGATATGGATGATTTCCTATGTTCTACATAGTGCACAAACAACTAAGTCCCCAGCAACAATGCCAATGATGAGTGGCAAGGTACCCCTACACTCAAACATACAAATACGAGCATCTCACACACGATCTGGTCGAACTCCAAGGACTAAGTGCTTACGCACCCTAATGGAACACTTAAGGTTAATCAATCGTTGTCTTCCTAAACTTACTTGTATTGTCATGGTTGTATGGTTAAGTAAGCTTGAGGTATATGATTTTTATATTTTTTATCTTTTTCATGTCTTTACGCTAATGGGGAAAGATGAAGAGACTAAGTGACTAACTTTTGTTAACTACTTGCTAACTAAGTTCTAATTGTCCTAGCATCAATATCTGTTCCCACTTTCCGCACACACCCTGAACTAGTGTAACGTTGCTGGGATTACCAAACGCTACTCGTTACTGGGTTACCAAGTGTTACACACGTGCTCAAAGTGGTTGTACTGAATGCACTTAACTAGGAGAGTAGAGGGTTGAGAGAGATTAATTGTCTAGGAAAGAATTTAAACATTTAACAATAATTAAATCCTATTTAGATTAGTCCATATGCTGCAAGGTTTATCAGAAAGTTTGTCTTTATTGTCGTACACAAATGTGTGCTCAGGTACAATTTGCTCAAATAAAGATCCGTTCACTTTGAGACTCTTACTGCAGGCACATGGAAATTATTCTAACTCTGGAATGGTAAAACTACTATAGTTTGGCTAAGGGACTAACTCTAGATGTCTAAAACAGGGAAAGTCACCTCTTATTTATAGGCATGACGGCGGGCTGCGATATCGCGTATGTGATATAGTAGGGGCGGACGCAATATCGCTGCTCATCAACAATGAACTGCGATCAACCAATAACTATCTAGATACCATGACTAGCCTGTCTATAGAGTTTGACCAGATCATGCATGAAACACTCGTATTCGTATGGTTGTGTGTAGGGGTACCTCGCCGCTCATCACCAGGTTTCATCTCTCTTTCCCTCAACATTAGCTTCTCAACATGCATTTCATTGATGACTTCTTTTTCCTTATTCAAAATACTGCTACTAATTTGCAATGACTCTTATCTTAGATGGAGCAATATTGCTCCCTCTCTACTATTAACTAGAATAAATCCTTTTTTTATAGCTTTGCCAATAATTACTATCATTTTCCCAACCATAACTAGAAGCTTCTTTATGACCAAGATATCACTAAGATTTTTGGAATTCCCTTTTATTTTAAAGGTTCTACCTTAGTTCTTTGGGAGCAAGTAATTTCTCAAATTTAGAATAAAATTGATACATGAAAGACTAAACCCCTCACTCTTGTAAGTAAGTACCTTATTTGTAAGTCTATATGTGCTTCTACTCATGTGTACTATTCTTCATGTTGGGCTTCCTCCCAAGCTAGATATTAGAAGCTAGAATGGTTATTTCGAGACTTCATGTGGTCTTTTAAAGACTCTCAAAAAGGTTTCCATCATGTTGCTTGGAATATTGTTACTCATCCTAAAAATAAGGATAATTTAGTTCTTTTGAATTCTTTCAATCAAGGGCTCACCTTGGTCACTAAGTGGTTGGTTTAGCATCTAGATGCTTCTAACATTATTGGGAGTCCCCTTTAATTAAGGCTCCAACAAGCATTTTCCAAAAATAAGCCTTTTTGAAAATGAATCCCCTTCGTAAATTGGATCCTCTCCCCCCATACTATCATTATTCCTAGATCCCTTGTCTTTAAAAGCATTTGGAGGACTTGGTAGATCTTACACCATTATATCGATTAGAATAATGTCAAGATCATTTCTACTTTGCTTTCTAAGCTTTGTCCTTGATGGCTACCTTTGTCACCTGCTCCTCTTGCCACTAAGAATGCTAGGGTAGCTACTTCTTGTCTTTGGAAGGGAGTTATTTCTCTTAGCTATCTTTGTCTCTCTGATCAATGGATTTCTTGAGAGGTGTTTGATAATTTGTATGGAGCCTCTAATGCAATGCACCATTGCTTAGATCAAGTTTATAATTTTGTTCATCATTATTTATAGCTAGACATTTTGATGCAAACTATTTTTCATGGCCTCCATTGGACTAATGGGTCAAAACTTCTACCTTATAAGTGATGAGTAGCGAGGTACCCCTACACTAAACCATATGAATATGATCATTCACACACGATCTGGTCAAACTCCGTAGACAGGCTAGTTATGGTATCTAGATAGTTACACGTTGATGTGGTCTTAACTAGTGCTACTCTTAGAGGCAATGGAAAATAACTTGTTTAAGCTAATAGGGGATCAGACAACAGAATCTAAGCTAGCCTAAGTGTGATGAGCATCTATCCTTAATCATCCATACACATCTTGGACCTCGTGTACTACTACTAGGATTACCAAGCACATGTCCTAGGTATGCTACTGGGATACCAAATAGTCACACTTAAATGCTCATGATTAAGTCATACTCAATCCACGTTTAATAATAGGGATAAAAAATGAAGGTAGAGAAATATTAATTAAGAAAGCAATAAATAACAATAACAGCAAGCAATTAAAACTAAGTGAATGTTGCAATGATGAAGTAATCTCGATCTTTATTGCTGGTCATGTGCGTGTCCAAGTATGTCACACTCGAATAAAGGTTCTGTACAATTACAATCATCACGCTGCGAGCATGCACTGGGGAAAGGGTTGAGATGAACTAAAAAAATGACAAAAAGACTCTACTCTAAGACTAACTAACTTCCCTTTTTCCTGTGCACCCAAATGTGGTATTTATAGGCTTACACAGGAACCACAATATCGCATATCTGATATTGTTAGCTCAGTTGCGATATTGCGTACTCGATATCATGGGTTTGATATCGAAGCCTGACAAATCATGGTTCATCAATAAGCCAGACATCCCCTTTCAACTTTTGCATGACTCCTCAAGTGTTGTCCAAAAATGCAATAGGTCTTGGCACAAACAAGAGTATGAAAAATTCTAGATCCCCCTCTTCAAATGTATTTGGAAACTTCTGACTCTCCCTAAAATTCAACAATTTCTTTGATGGTTTCTTCACCAAGGTTTACCTATAGGCAAATGCCTCAAATATCTTGGGTTTCATACTCCTAATTTCCCTCTCTATGGTGGTATAAAGGACTTTGTTCACATTTTTTGGCATTAACCTTTCGATTAGCACATGTGGAGACAAGCTTATAAAGTTATCCCATCTTGCAAGCTATCTTAAGATGATGTTATGTTTGGCTTTTTTCCTATCACTTCGATGAATTTCAAATTTCTTTGGAATGTTATTAGGCCTATTGTTCTATATTATATTTGGAAATGTAAATGTAATACTTTTTTTTTAAAGGATTGATTATTCAAATATATATCATTTGCCTATTATGGAGAAATTGCAGATCTTCCACCTCATTCATTTCCAAATCATATCTCAAGCCTTGAAGATCAAGTTGGATTCTAATTAGCTACTTCATCCTTTATAGCCTTGGTGTAGACCCATAAGTCCAAGCAACCTTCTTCATTAGCAATCACTACACAAGAGATTCTCTCTATTAATTTTGGTTGTTCTCTTCTCTGTCCAATCTCTTCCACTCTTTTTTTTACTCCTGTTTACAGTTGATCCTTGGTAGGAGGCAGATGCCTAAATGGTGTTCTTCCCCTTTGCACTTGGTTGTATGTTAGGTTGTTTCTCTATGAAACATCCCTAGTTCATTAAGTCTCCCTTCCATGTATTTATTTCTAGTCTATTTGAATTGATGTTGCATATGTAATTAATACTCTTTTTCCATTAAAAAAACTCTCTTTTCGGGGTTTGACACCCTTCCAAAAATTGAATACATAACTTGGAGCTTTTAAATCAATAGTTTTGCTATAAGGCTAACACGAATTTATGAGACTAATTTAATTTTAATAATGTTCAATGATGGTTGTATATCTCAATATGCAATTGATTGGAATTGAACCTATGACTTAAGCAGATAGTAACTTTGTTGTTTAAGTGGTTTTATGCATGGGGAAAGGGTTAGAACCTAAAACTATTTAACTATATGAAGTGTAAAAACATATTAACATAAAAAGATAAATAAACAAGATAAAAAGGTAAATGAAAAGAACCTATTTCAAAAAAAGATATAAAGATAAAAGAAAAAGAAAAAGTTCAAACAAATAAAAAAAAAGGATGATGTAATTGAATAGGGTTAGGTCCCAATTGACTTAAGACCTTTTCAACTTAGCATTGAGGGGACTATATCTTAGCATTATCCACCAAAATTGATCCATAACTCGAGCTTTCAAATCAAGAATCTTACCACTAGGCTAGCACTTGAGCTCTCTAAACCCCCTCCCATTTCCTTTGACTTTAGTCAAAGAATATGATATGCAGGGCCTTGCCAATTGGCTTGATTGTATGCTAGCTACCCCTCATTCAATCACTTTTCAACATTCAAGCCTTGCCTTTATTTGAATATTATATTCAAATTCTTAAAATTTTTAATAAATTTCTATTTATTTATTTTGTTTTAACTTTTTCCTTACATAGTAGCTTTACTTTTTCTAAAAAAATACTATTCCTTTATGCCCACTAAAGTAACAACAACCTATGTGTCCCCTACTTTCCCTGCTTAGTGGTACATGTTTTGACCTGGTAATCCCATATCATGGATTCAATTCTACTAAGTAGCATTGAGTTATCAACTTCTATAAATCTTTTGGTGTACCTATGTTTGACTTATTTAAGGTTTCAATAACAAACTTTGTATCCCTTACTTTCCCTACTCTTTTATTCATATTACTTTTGGGGGTGCGGGGGGTGGGGGGGTTTTGCGGGGGGTTGTCGGACCCTGAAAAGAAGTTCTATTGATATTAACAGTGTATCAGTTACAATAACCTGAACAAGTCATAGGTTTAAGGGGAAGGGGAAGCCAAGAGCACTATGCATGAAACTTAGGAACAACCTGATAAATAAACGAATATTAAAGGAGGAAACCCAAATTGGAGCACCACTAAATGTCCACCCATGTTGACTCGTTACAAAATAGAATGACATAGAATTAGATAAGGAAAAAAAACTCTCAATTAAGGATAGAGAGAGTTCCAATGGTGACTTCTCACAACAGAAAGGGAAAGCTTCCTTGTAGAGATTATTGATGATGAGTGTTACTGGAATGCACAAGTCTTTCCCACAGTTGCAAAAGATGAACCAACTGATGTCTATCCAGATTGAACTTGGATGCTTAAGATGTGAGTTGGAAATGAATGAGGCAAAAGATCTGCAACTTCTCCAACCTAGTGAGTAAACATTTATTAGAATAATCTGTCCTTTGAAATATAACATTGCATCTTCGCTTCCAAATATAATATAAAGTAGTAAGCCTAATAAATTTCCATAGAAACTTGAGATTAGC
>MNCI01021413.1:255620-274286 GCA_015680685.1 Gnetum montanum
AGCTTTTGGTAGGCAACTTGGGAGGGGGCCCAACACAAAGAGTAATACACATGGCTTGATGCACATATGGACTTACATACAAGGTATTTACCCGAAAGTGTGAGATGTTTAGTCTTCCATTTATCAAGTTTCTTTTGAATCCAAAAAATANATCCTGGAGCCGCTTCTAGTTATAGTTGGTCACATGGTTGTAATTGCCCGAAAAGCTATAAATAGAGGATTTATTCCAATTTATAGTGGAACCTGAGAGTGTACAATATTGCTCCACCCTTGATAAGAGGCAGTGCAAATTGGCAGCTGTGTTTTGAACTAGAAAGAAAGAGTCGACGGCGAAGTGCATATTGAGGAGCTGTTCATATTACTTATGTCCTATAACTAGCTGTTATATCTCTTTAAAATAAAAAAATAATTTTTAACCTTTCTTTTCTCCTTTCCTATTTTTTAGCTTACAACTTGTTAGTTTTATTGTAGTTGTTATATCTTAATTTTTTTTCTTTTTTTTTTCTTTTTTCCTACAATTAATTATTTTGTTTTCTAAAATTAACTGTTACATTCTGTGACCTTTGAGAAATCAATTGCAAATGATGATGAATCTAGTATAATTCAAAATGTCTTATAAAGAGAAAATTTGCAAGCTAGAGATGATAAGGATTCATAGATGTTAATAGAAAATAAGTTGTAATTTCCTTGTGCAAAAGAAGACACAATCAAGAATTAGCAAGAAAACAAATATATGAAAAATAAAATGCAAAAAATCAAAAAAATTTCATCATCATAAAATTACAAGTGTATTTTAGGTGAGTTAGAAAAACTTCCCTAATGAAGAGTTGAATAAGAAAAATCTATCATTGCAGAACCCATGCAAAACTGTCCATCACATCTCTAGTAAGATCTACAAAACCATTGTGATGTGAGTCAACACCTCCATTGCACCCCCACAATGCAGATCTACATGTAACACTTGAACTTAGCCACCCACCGCAATGCCAAACTACACTATAAATGTGTAGAATAGCATCGTCAACCACTATACAAACCATGCAGTAAGCATAGCAGTGGTTGCAACAACAACAGCTGCTGAGAAAACTCTTAGCCACAAAGACACACCAGTGCCACCACTAGCACAACAATAGCCACCACCACCTAGGGATAAGTAGTGAGCACACACACAAACAAAAACAGTAACACAGAACCAATAGCCCGCTAGGGCCATGAGCTCGCATGACCACAACAGGATTGTTTCTAGATGTCAACAATCACAAAAGCCCCAACAAACAAAATTATTTTTCTTAGAAAAGGAAAACCAAGAATGGTAGTGTCGTAGCACAGTAGCCTGTTGGGACCTGGAGCCCTTGTGACTGTAACATAGCTAATGTAAAAAAAATATCTTCCAAACTCCTGTAGCTACTATCATCAGGCCGAGCATAATATATTAGCTTATTTCTTCTTAACTAAGAAAAAAAATCTATTACATCTCAAAAAACTTGTTCCCCATATACACCATCTTGTCCACCATCAAAATCCTTTAGGTTTGGAACCTCTTCAAAAATTGCTCCAAAGTCTTCCTCTTTGTCTGGCCTCTCCAAGGTACAAGCATCATAGTCGGGTGCACACACCACAACACATGTTACCCCCTCAAAGTCATTCAAGGAATTAGTCTTAGGTGAATAGTTTGTAACAGGCAGTGAAAGGAAATGAGTCAAAGCTTCCTCCCTTACAACTCCACCCCCCACTTCCTCTCCACTGAACACTTCTATAGCCTCTATCATTAAAAATAACTCCTTTGTGATTCTCTCATAAACAATGGAAGTTGATACTTTGACTCTTGAATCTTCAATTGACCTCTCATTCTACATACCCTCTACTTTCCCATGAACCTCTTGTCATGGAATGTCCAAGGCCTTACAGATAGGCTTCGACAAAAGTGTGTAGGAAACTTTCTTTGTAGTCTAAATATTATTTTTGATTTCATTCTCCTTCAAGAAGTTAAGATTTCAATAGACTATTTATCTCTTTTAGCTCATTAGTTTCTCCCTCACTCATCAATTCTCACTACATCCCACATAAGTGGGAAAGGGGGAGCTGTCATTATCTTGTTAACTTACTAGAAAGATAAAACCATTCAAAGTGGTTTCAATTCTAGCCATATAGTTTTCCAGGCTACCTTCTCTTATTTGCATCATCCTTTCCTATTTGCTCAATTTATGCCCCTAATGACTCTACAAAATGTGCTCTTCTGTGGCAGGAACTAGCCAATTCTCTTCTCTTGGTACCTTGGATTTTTGGAGGATATTTTAATACGATATAACTCCCTCAAGATAAGTTGAGGGTGTTTTTTCAACTGTCAAATTCTAGGTATTAGACCTAGTCAGCCTTTAAGAAAAAGTTCTACCTCTTCGATGGGATGGATGCCTCTGCTAATGATCCCCTTTCACAAATTTACTTGGAGCAATCTTTGTCTTGGGCAAGCTCACGTCTACAAACGGTTAGATAATTTCTATTTCTCCACCCTTTCTTTCTAGCAAGCATTATTTGTTACTATAATTCATTAACATGCCACCTTATCATACCATCTTTCCATCTCTATATCTATCCAGATTCATGGCAATAACCATAGACATAAATTCCATCTTTTCTGGCTACATAACAACTGCTTCTCTTCCCCTTTTGTCCAACTTCTTCTTTCAAACCTTTGGAATGTTGAACCTGAGCTCTTAGATTAGGTGGGTTGGATTCCATGGTGGCATCATGCTTTTGTAGAGTGTGGAACTTTGCTCGTTCTTATGGTAAGGTAGTGGTTGTTTGGGCTAAATAAGAGTACAACAACATTCACCTTACTATTAAACATCTAACTAATAGATTAGCTCAAGATCCTTTCAACACTCATGTTCATGAGGAGTTAGCTAGAGCCCAGTTAGCCTTCCAATAATGGAAAGTGTATAGGGCACAAAGTGCCTTAATTAAAAGTAGACTCACTTGGTTGAATATTCAAGATGAACATTGTAAGGAATTTTTCAAGTATCTAAATAGCTCTTCTCCTTCGCATTCTTTAGACAAAATCTTTAGTGATGGCACCACCATCACTGACCACAACAGTATCCTCTCATTTCTTAAGAAGCATTATGAAACCCTATTTGCTACTACCCCTATGGATATCTCATAGTTTGAGGTAGTTACCCTCAATTATCCTAGCCTTATTAATTCTACTATGTTACAAAGTTTAGAAGCTGATATTACCAAGGAGGAGCTTCAAGCGGCTTGTTCCAAGTTGAGTCATGGGAAGGCTCCTAGTTATGATGGTTTTCTCGTTGAATTTTTTCAAACTCATTGGGATCTAGTGGAAAATGATCTTCTCTAGGTTATTAGAGAGGCTATCCTTACTGGTTCCCTTGAGCCCAATTTAAATCAAAGGATTATTCGTCTCCTTCCTAAGTTTGGGGATCCTATTTGTATCTCTAACTAGCATCCCATAACTCTTCTTAACGTGGTGTATAAAATTTGGGCCAAGTGCTTAGCCTTATGTCTGAAGAAAATTCAATAAATAGGATTTGTTCCTAGTAGATATATTTTAAATAATGTGATTGCTACGTGGGAAGGTCTCAAGTGGGAGAAGATTGACTATCAAGATATTCTCCTAATGAAGCTTGACTATGTTAAGGCCTATGACAACATAAAGTGGGACTTTATTCTACAAACCATGACTAAACTTTGTTTTGGTCCTAAGTTCTTACATATGGTGAAATGCTTATTCTTAGATGCTATTGTGAGAATAGCCACTACCTTTGGCATCACCTCTCCCTTGCCTATACATAGGTCAATGCAGCAAGGATGTCCTCTTGCCCCTTACCTATTCATCATCGCAACTAACTTTTGCTGCCATTAGTTAAACTATGATATTCAAAATGAAGTTCTCACTAGGGTCTGCCTCTCTTCACCCCAACATCAGCTTCTTAACTTGCATTTCATTGATGACTCCTTTTTTCTTGTTCAAAACACTACTGCTAATTTGCACTGGGTCTTATCTTGAGTGAAGTAATACTGCTCACTCTCAGGTTCCACTATTAATTGAAACAAATCTTCTGTTTATAGCTTTACCAATAATTATAGTCATGTGACCACCTACAATTGGAAGCTTTTTCAAGATCAAGATATCATTAAGATTTTGGGAATTCTCTTTCATTTTAGAGGTTCTACCTTTGTTCTTTGGGAGCATGTTGTTTTTCAGATTCAAAAGAAACTTGAAAAATGGAAAACTAAACCTCTCACTCTAGCTGGTAAGTATCTCATATGTAAGTCTATTTGTGCATCTACCCATGTGTTTTACTCTTCATGTTGGGCCTCCTCCTAAGCTATTTATTAGAAGCTTGAACGATTATTTCGTGACTTAATGTGGTCCTCTAGAGATTCTCAGAAAGACTTCCATCATGTCGCCTGGAATATTGTTACTCTTCCTAAGAATAAGGGTGGTTTAGGTCTTTTAAACTCTTTTAAGTAGGGGATTACCTTAGTTGCTAAGTGGTTGGTTTAGCATCTAGATGCCCTTAACATTACTGGGACTCTCCTCCAATTAAGGCATCAACAAACATTTTCCAAAAATAAGCCCTTCTGGAAAGGAATCCACTTCATTAATTGGATTCTTTCCCCTCACACTATCATTATTCTTGGATCTCATGTTTTCAAAAGCATTTGGAGGGCTTGGCAAATTCTACATTGTTATATAGATTGGACTAATGTTAAGATCAATCCTACTCATCTCTCTAAGTTGTGTCCTTGGTGGTTACCTTTGTTGCCCGTTCCCCTTGCCATTACGAACACTAAGGTTGCTACCTCTTGGTATCGGAAGGGAGTTATTTCTTTGAGTTGTCTTCAACTTACCAATTAATGGATTTCTGAGAATGAGTTTAATAATCTGTATGGGGTGTCTAAAGCAATGCACCATTGCTTGGCTTGGGTTTACACCTTCATTCACTACCATTTGTAGCTAGATGTTTTGGTGCAAAGCACTTTTCATGCCCTTCAATGGATTAATAGGTCGAAACTTCTACCTTACAAGCCGCATGTCCCCTTTCAACTTTTGCATGACTCAGCAAGTATCATTCAACGATGTAACAAGTTTTGGCACAAACAAGGGTTGAAACAATTCTGGATCCCCCTCTTCCAACATATTTGGAAACTACCAACTCTCCCTAAAATTAAGTAGTTCCTCTAGTGTCTCCTTCACCAAGGTTTACCTATTGGCAAATGTTTCGAATATCTTGAGATTCATAGTCCTACTTGCCCTCTTTGTGGTGGTAAAGAGGATTTTGTTCATGTGTTTTGGCATTGCCCCTTCACATAGCACATGTCGACATGGGCTTCCAAAGTTATTCCATTGTGCAAGATATCTCAAGATGATGTTATATTTGGCTTTTTGGCCACCACTTTTGCTAATTTTTAATTTTTGTGAAAAGTTATTAGGCCTATTATTCTATATTATATTTGAAAGCGTAGATATAATGTTATCTTTCAAAGGATTGATTATTCCAATATATGTCATCTAACAATGATGAAGAAATCATTCATGTCCAACTCAAATCTCAAGTATCAAAGTTCAAAATGGATATTCATTAGTTGATTCATCTGTGCGCATTTTAGCAACCTTCTTTTACAAGAATCTTCGCATAGAAGCTTCCCTTCTTAAATTTGAGTGGAGTCACTATCTGTTTATTATCAAGCGCTATTTGCCTCATTCAAATTTCTACCATCTCTTGTATCAGGCCCATTGGTCTTAGTGGATGGTAGTTTTCCATTCTTTCGTGAACAGTTATTTATGGGGACGTTTCTCGAAGTTTCGTCCCCATTAATCTAAGTTTTCTATACTTTTTTGTCTCTGTGACTTAATAGAATTGCAAGTGCACACAAAAAAAAAAGAAAAAGAAAAAATAGAATACAAATCATTGAAAACTTTCTATATTTTTTTGTCTCTGTGACTTAATAGAATTGCAAGTGCACACAAAAAAAAAGAAAAAGAAAAAATAGAATACAAATCATTGAAAACAATTTTCTGTGTTAAAAAAAAAAAAAAAACGTGTCAGTTGTTTGCCAAATCTTTTATTATGGTTTTAAAATAACAGGATCAGAGGAGTTAAAAAGAGATGGAAGGGGTTTTAGACTGCTTCCAGGTTGCATTGTGTTTGCTTAAACCCTACACACCCCTCCTGCGTCGAATTATCGGAGTTGCAGTAGCAGTCGCACCCAGACATGGCTGCCATGAACGCTATTCTCAAGACTTTAAGATCGGCGGCACCCGCGGTCTTCAGAAGCGTAGCCCAGCAACGGCAGCCAAGTCTGCATGCCCCGGCTCTGCTTTCTATTCTGCACAGTAGCCCCTTCACCACAGCAGCAGCCAACAAAGCCACAGCACTTGCAGGAGGAGGAGGAGCAGGATTCTGTCAATGGACTTCTTTTCTTCTTCTTCGACGAATGTCGTCTTCGGCTTCCGTCAGTGATATTTCCAAGTCCAACCCCGAGGAGAAGCTCCTGCGCGTTCTTGAGGCCGAGATCGAATGCGCCTTGGAAGATGCCAACGACATCGAAGTAAGCCACGGCTTTAATTTCCTGTTATATAATTTTCGTTCGATGTTCAAATCCGTAGGGTTTTCATTTGTTCCTGATTTTTATGCTGTGAAATTTGACTCCGTATCAAAGCCCTAGGCTATTTCAGTGTCGTTTAGAGAATCACCGAAGCGTTGGAACACTAGCAGAGAATTATTGTGAGGCTGTATATTTGCCACTAAAGTTTAACTTTTGCGCATAAGCTTGATTTCTTAGCAGAATGGCTCGAATTTGGGATTGAATGGTTAACTTTGTCTGTTCAGACTGAGCCGGAAGGAACGATTCTGTTTGACATTGAGGATACTCCGGGGACTAAGTCGGTGTTGTTGAGGAGGAAATACGGGAACGAGGAAATTACGGTGGAAGTGTTTCCCCTGGATATCGGTGGCGCCGAAGAAGAAGACAATGACGATGGAAACGAGGCCCAGCAGAATTTTACTGTCACCATTAGCAAAGGGGACGGCCCATGTTTGGAGTTCAATTGCTCTGCACATCCGGATGAAGTACTGATTGACACCATTGCTATGAAACCTTCTGCAACTGTCGACAATGACGCCATTGCGTATCAAGGCCCTGATTTCCTGTAAGTATCTGTTCTATTGTATGCAAAATGATTTTTCCTTGAGGTCGTTTGGAAGTCCGTTATAAAGTCCTGAAATTTTTTATGCTTGCCTATTTTTCCAAGGCTCAGAACATGTGTTGAGCTTCTAAAGGATAATTTAGTATTGGTTATCAATATTAGAAGAGGCTCTTGAGCAGTTTTCTCTCAGTCAAGATGTTTTTTAATAGAAACTGGAAATTGAAAAGTATATTACATCCGAAGACGCTGAAGATCTATTGGGCAGATGAAACATACGTGGAATACTGGTCAAAAATTTCATTCACAAAGTTACTTGGTAAATTGGGACAAGTATGAAACAAATTAATAATAAGACCAAGGACAGTACTGTTCCGTTTGCCTAGGATATGTTCAGTTTTGGGACACTAGAAATAAGTGCCGTTCATCTTCAATCACATTTTGATTACATAGATGACAGTTCCTATCATTTTGAGTAATATTAATAATAAGACGGTATGGAATTGCAACAGTTATTTAGGCTACTTTTGCAGTGATGCTTTCTCTGGATACTGTTTAAGTAAAATTGATTTTTTCCTTTATTTTAACTGAGCATATCTGCAACATTTTTTTAGTGCCTTGTGCTTGATAGGTTGATAGAGCTGTTTGGAAGTGCGAAAAAATTGATTATCTATATTCCATTTTTGGAGCTATTAAAATCCCTGGTAATACCAATCTAATGGGTAGCCCGTAGTACCAAATTGGAGAATTTAGTAATGGCTGAATTAGCTACAGTATGGGTAGATGCTACAGACTGACAGCCTCTACATCCAAAGGCAACAACCTTGTTTCTAAGAGTAAACTGGCATGAGGAGTTTATCTTCTAATAGATACTTCCATTGAATGTCTTCCAACCTATGCCACTGTTTAATTATTAACTCAGGATTTTAAACCGCACAAGTTTTTAGAAAAGTTCATTCCAAATATCTCTTCATGCCACAATTGGTTATTGTTTGCACCTCTTTTTAAAAAAATGAAGACCATTCATTCCAGCATTGATCGTCTGGTTGATACACAGATCACACTTGTGATTGCTTAAGTACTCTAAGCTTAGATATTTATAATTTCGAACTATATCAACTACCTTGTCCTCTGTCTTGAATGAGTAATGAATCTTCTGATTCCCACGTATCATAATCTTAGTTTTATCGACCTTCACTTTCATTCTAGAGTGCTGGCGGAATTTATGCAGGACAAAAAAAACCATAGGTTACAATCCTTCACTAGACTTAGATACTAAGGCAATATCGATGGCATTGCATGGTGCTTCATTTTCCACCGCTTTTGATTGTTGTTCCCTTTTTGCATATTATTTAAAGATTTTCACCATTGTTGTATCTATGTTCTGCTTTGATGATTGGACAACGCATTTGTTGTGTCCCTTAAAATTTATGTTGATAGAATTCTGGTTCGTTTGACTGGATTTTGGAAAGGCTTTATAATGACTCTGCATTTTGGTTTTGTAGGGATTTGGACGAGAATTTGCAGAAGAGCTTCCATAAATACCTTGACGTTCGGGGCATTAATGGTAGCTTGGCAAGCTATATGTCCGAGTATATGATCCTTAAGGATAACAAAGAGTATACCAGATGGCTGAATACTGTCAAGGATTTCGTTAGGGGTTAGCTCACTTGAATGGCCTACTATTCTTTGTTGTGATGCGGAATGTGAAATCTGTTTCAGTTATTACAAATTTTGCAATCATGTTTTGTCATAGTATCAAATGAAATTTTGTACGAAATAGATGAATTGAATTGCCGAGATTTCTTTATCCAGTTTGTTATTTTGAAATGTTACACCCTTTAATGAGAACCATTATTTTTGAATGGTATTATTCCTTGTTTTCTAAAGCCTACTATTACGCTGATATTGTGCAGCGTGTTAATTGGACAGTCAAATCATAAATCTGGCAATGTTTTTTTGCCTGCACAACGGGAGAGTGCATGATAGTTTTAAGTTTTCGCAATTTAATAAAAGTAAATATTCAATTTCTTGACAGTTTTCGGTGGTTGATTACGTCGACGAAGCGTTTTTTTGTTTTCAAATATCTCAATGAAATAGTTTTACAAATCTCTATGTTGCGTAATGTCTCAAACTTAAAATGAAGGTAACGGTTAAAAATTGCTCCCCATGTAAATTTAATCTTGAAAACAGTCAAGTGACTCAATATGAGTCACTTGGGACGGATCTTTTCAATCTCTGCGGGTGCTTGCTGGTAGGCAGGGGTGAAACACATTAAATAATACATGTTTAAATAATACAAAAAATATTTTGTGTGAACCAACCTGCATGGAACAGTGGTATGCAATTGCAATAATAAGTGCAATGTTGAGTGTTTGATTTCTTAATTTTACAAATTTTATATTTGTTATCATATATGCTTAGAATTTTTTCAGGCTCGAGCACTTTGTATAGGTGTATATGTATGCCATGCATACCTGATTTGTTATGCATGCGCCACATAACAGATGTGGATCTTGCTAGGAGCATTTTCAGACCTTGCTAGGAGCATTTTCAGACCACAAAATTTATTATTTTCAACAAAGTCGAAAAACAGTTTCAACAGAGAGTTCAGCATGAACAGTGGCTAGTAAACTCATATATATGAGCTATTGGATGAACTCTGAATTTTGGTACGTATAAACTCATATATATGAGCTATTGGATAAACTCTGAATTTTGGTACGTACAAGTTCATTTATTTGATGAACTCTGAATGTTTGTACAGTGAACTTATCATCATTAGTAGCTGATAGCATGTGAACTCTTCATTCGTAGCTGATAGCATGTGAACTCTCCATGTTCAGGGGGGCATGATATAGTACTTCACAAAAATAATTCTGTAGACTATAAGACATTACGTCGATATCAGTTAGCAATGGTTGTGCTGTTCATGGTAATGCACGGCTATACTGCTTCACAGTAGTAGTTTTGTTTACTTACTATATGGTTCGCAATGGGAGTTCTGTTCATATAATACACCGCTATACTAGAAAAAGTTTGGTTGACTATAATACACCGTTACAGTAGTGGTAACAATAGTTCAGATAACATCGAATTAAGCTAGCTAGCTTGCCGTTTCATGTTGTAGTTTATGACTCTCTGCTTCTGGAAATTGAGCAAACATATATGTTTCGATTTTCGTATATATTGCTGTAAATGATAAGCTGCAATAGTGTTGCCTCTTTTTAAAATGGGAGATTTTAATTTTTACCCTTATTTTAAGGACCCAGAAAAATTCACACATTGACCGGAAACAAGACTTCTAAAAAGTTACGGAAAGGTTCCTTCGAAACAGGACCTTCAAACATAACCCCACATTAAAAAACACGTGAATCTAACCCCCTCATGATTGCTCCTAACAAGAACCAGTGTATGCGGGTACACGAACTAACTTGAAAAAAGAGGTACCAGTAAACAAACACTCGTAAGAAATAAAGGATGAACTTGTGAGAAACAGCCACCAGCCAAACAAACACTTACCAGCAATAAAGGGCGCCGTCTTCAGCCAAACCCATCACAAGCTTTATCTGAAAATATTGGCCAAAAGCAATTGCTTTACTGTTTCATTTTACCTGAGAAATACCCGCCAAAAGCAATTCCTTTACTAAACCTTTAAAAAATAATTCATTGGTCAAATTACTAAAAATAATTCATACAAAGTTGTTGTCCTTCAAAACAGTGTCCTTGAACATGGCTTACAAATAGATGAATCAGCGAAAATAATTCGTACAAAGTTGTTAATCGTTTTTAAAAATATTTATAAGTGGTATTAATTAAGCATGTGTATGGATTACGCATTGAATTGTAGAAGTTTGTTTTATGTATTTTATAATGACATTCATCACACAACATTCCATAAAGATGATTAACGTGTTAACGATGCTATGTGTCACCCATTAGTTTCTCCTTTAACCTACAATTAAATTGCCAGGGGAGGGTGGGCACGGTGCCTGACCCACAGATACGGAGGCAGCGCTTGCGGTGTGTCAACTTGTGCTCAGGAACTTTCTTTCTTTATTGCTTTCTTCCTTCCTTCAAAGTAAGTAACCAAAAATCACAAAATTCTCCACATAATGACGATCCGGTAGCAGTTACTTAATCTCGATTTAGAGATGACTTATATCAACCGCTATAAAAAGTTAGATTTAGAGATGACTTATATCAAGGACTAGAAAAAGATAAAAATAAAAATGGCCTGAGGGGTTTGGCCGACAGCGTTTTTTTTTTACTTATTACTAATCTGATGAAATCCAAGTTGGGTTAGGGGTTTTGCACATATTAATATCAATATAACATAATAGTTTTTTTTAGTGCCTATCAAAATTCTTACCAAAGATAGTCGAATCAAGAGGCTTGACATGAACAATATCCCTAGATTTGAGGGGGAATATAACTCAGATCCTCAAATGCATTTACAAGCCTTTCACGATGCCTGTGCCTTACAAAATATTGGAAATGATTGGCAAAAACTCAAGTTATTCCCTCAAACACTCATTAAGAAAGTAGAAAGCTGATATTGGTCTTTGGAACTAGAATTAAGCTATTGTTGGAGTACAATGCTAGAACTATTTAATGATGAGTATCAGACATACTCTAGAGTGTCAAACCTACGAAGGCAACTCCAAGTCTAGAAACAAGGAACACATGAACCCTTGGATGCTGCCATGGTGATGAACCATGATTTGTCAAGCTCTAATATCATAGCTTCTTAACATATATGGCAACGCACCTCACGGAGGGTAACGAACTCCAACACGAGGACCATGCAAACAAGCACACACACACAACCTTGTACACAACATCAGTGGGAGGGGAAACGATGCACCTACAAGGGAAGGTGCCTCACCCCCAAATCCCTCACGATCTGGTACAAGGTGTGGCCTAGCACCACAGCAAAACTGTCCAGTCTTGGCTGCCTACATATCTACGACCACCTTAGAATCCAGGCCATGTAGTTTTCCACGATGAAGGGGGAATGAAGAGGACTTAGAAGAGAGTTGCAACATGAGGGTGTCCTGTTGCTAGCTTGGTACCGCCAAGCCGGGGTGGGTTTTTTAACACTTGAGAGTCACCCAAGGGTTCCTCAAAGTGTTCCATGGCCCCTGAACCATGGGGAGAGCCCAAGAGAACCACCACTCTAGGACATCTCTCACAATCCTCCCCCGCAAAAATAAGCAACATCCTTGGAGTGGAGCCTAGGATAGCTTCGAGAGTACACTTTTGTATGGGTTCGAAACTTCGTCAACTTTGGGGTTTCGTCAAATTCTCTGACGTTAGGCTTGAAGGAAGGTACCAACCCCAACACCTGATACGTCCTTCCATCCAATGCCTTGCATGAAACGCAAGGGCAATTGGAGGAAGCCCAAAGACTTCCCTTCTCTATACGAGTAGGAGAGTCCAACCCAAAGGGCCAACGTCTCTAAGGCGTCCCCTAGATTCGTCCCTTTTGAGGGGCTAGAGACATATCTTCTTGCGTAAACCCATACTTATGCAAGAAGACAGCTCCTCTTCCACAAGTCCCATCGAGTTCCTTTGTGAATGGCATCTTAGCACCCATTGAATTGTTTTTTTTTTTTGAGGGCTCACCAGGGCCACTACCCATGGTGAGGAACTTGGGAACATCAAATCGAGAGGGAGGACATGCTCCAAAGAGCTATATCTCCGCAAGAAACTCATGCTTGCCAGAACTCCATGTTCTGCTACTTGCATCCAGACCCATGGGGTCTCACCAGTGCAACCATCTAAGCACTAATTCCACATGCATCGGTATCATGCACATTTTTTTTCTTATCATGTCTGTTCAAGATGGTATGAAGGGAGTCAAGCATGTTCTCCCTTACAATCAAGGTACAAGGGCAGATCTTTTGAGCTTGACCTTGCCATCCGCAAACACCAGCATCACATACCTCAATTCATCATCCAACAATATTTCGTAGCCACAACGAGAGAGAAGATCCAAAAATCTATTTGGAAACTTCTCCAAGAGGCTAGCATACAACAAGCCCCAACTATCATCAACACCTCTTGTACTTGTCCAACATCAAGAATGCCTACTCGAATGTTAGAACAAGTGGAGGATCGATTGGGCAACCAGCCCATGAAAATCCTCCATACACCTGTCTCATGTCAACTGTAAGCACAACATCAAATGACACCATAATATCCCGTTCATGGAGAAGGATCAACCGCACTTGCTACATACAATTTATCCTTCCCACTCAAAGTTATGGTACAAGCACCATTTTATGAACACTAGGTCCAGGAAAGAATATAGAGTCACCTCTGAGAGCAACCAAATCATGAATTCTCCAAGGAACATCAAGGTTCCCTGAACTTGAATTTCCCCACTGTATCAAGAACGATTTCCAGTCTCGTGATCAACACCTATCATTAGATTTTGCACTTGCAGGAAGGATCCTCTTTGGGTGGTTTCTTCCATAGGTAAGTATAGTAGCCCAGCTACACCTTACCCATAATACACACCCAAGTAGTCAATATAGCCAACAAAACCATATCATCAAACTATCACCAGCTGAGGGAAGACATGGGTTCACGAGTCTTACCCAAATTCAATTTCACCTTGAGAACAACTTGAGACACCAAGTAGTTCATCCCTTTGAAATTTTATGAAGAGGGATTTCTGTTTCTTCTTTGGGAGATATGGGTTTTTGTTTCATACATCCCAGTCAAGCCCATTTACATCAATTTGTGGTGGACAAGGCCGCACCACTACCTATTCATTCAACCCAAACAATAGACACGAGTCAACAACAACATTTTTCCCATAGGAGGACTAGGTCCTCAAGATAGTTTTACATGGAATGGGCTTCACCAACATCTGTTACAGCTCAAAACACAACATGATTCATCCCCAAAGGATTTACAACAAGGGTGGTCTACCAGAGAACCCCAACAAGGAAGTTCCTTTGAAGTCCCCAAAAGCTGAGTAGGTAAATAAGATCATGCCTTGCTTACAAGAAGGAACATCAACAGCACAACCTCACAAAGGAGGTACCCTAAATTTCACCCAAGTAACAACATTTTGTCTCTAAAAAAAAAACCCCAAGAGTTCACAAACATGGGGCAACTGCTAGGAATAAGTCCCGAACATCAACTACTTCTAGGTCCCAAATAGGAGACAACCATCTCAATACCACCTGCCTCATTATTTCAGGAACTAAAGAGGGCATCCATCGGAATGGAGAATAGCCCCTCATAGAATTAAAGATTCACCAAGTAATATCATGCTCAACCCTGCTATCCCACTAGGGAGGTGAGAACACCAACATGAATTAACATAACACCAGAGACATGGGGCAATACATTAGGGAGGGATGGTGTGAGACATCAGTGTACATAAGGGACAGAGTACACATGAAAATTCAGCAAGACACCATAGCCTATTAGGCACAACGAGTTCCCTATCATGGAATCACACCATAGACCACAAAAGCACTAATGAGTCCCAAGCCATGAGAGAGCATCATAGCCCTCCAAAGCACCAAAAGCAATCAGTCATGAGAGCCCACCAACATGCACAAATCATTAGAAGCCCCCAATCATGAGAGCATAGACTCAAGTGTCTTGAGCACATTCAAGCCCACCAAGCAAGGCCACCAAGAGAAATCACAATTTTTGTATATGTAATGTCATTTATTCAAGGATGGACCACCATCCCAATGTTTGCACAATTGCTCCACGATCGCATCCAACATGGAAGAGCAAGTCTAGGTGCCAATACCCAGAACTCAATTCTACTCCACCACTAGACATCGCAACATTACATTGATTTGAATTTCAGTCACCATCAATCATTTGTGGACAAGATCTTTGCTAGTCCAGGAACACAAGAGAAAGTGTTCCCAAGATTTGTCCTGTCTCAAGGACGTTCACCAAAGCACATCCCATCCAGGCATGCCAACATCACCAAGAACACATGGCATCAGTTCAAGAGCACAATGGGCAAGGACATGCCCTGGTCCAGAACACTGTATCGCAACTAAAGAATTTCCCATGAGGTTTTCAATAGAATTATACATCAAGGAACAAAGGCCATTTACAACATATAGCAAGGGCTCTTCAAAACAAGCACCAGGAAAAACACCATACATCAAGCTTGCCCTTGTCATAGGGTGTGGCATAGGCCTACAACTGGGAGACAACTGAGCCAAGTAGGGCAATAGATCTAGCACTTTTGAGTGCATACAATCGAATTGAGAATACCACAAGGATACATTTCACACAACCGAGGATAGGAATACATTTATATGGGAACATACATGGTATTTGGGAACGCTACCCAGGCCTAAAAGGCTATAAGACGAACTACCCAAGCCCATCCTAGGCTGAAGGATTTAGGCCACCAAGAGCATACCATGAAAGAACCATGCTATTTTGAGAAAAAAACTATCTTTGTCATGAAGCATAAACGATCATCTGTCACTGCACCACTGTCTCAAAATGTACATGATCGACCGTCGCACTAAACCCACTGCATAGGTGCCATTGAATGAAAATGATTCGAGACATGAACGCAACGATCAAATAACAAAACACACCAATTGAGTATCCACCACCTTGCCATAGTGGGACCTCAATGCATTGGCCACTCCTGGGCTATCAGTATTCGGCATGGCCAAGGATACCATTTCATACCATCTACTAGCCCAATATTTATAGGGTCTAGGATCGATCACCGTCCTCTGTTAGTGCTCACCCAGCATAGAGAGGCAAACAAATCATAATGTACCTGCCGATCCATCATAACCAAGGTATTGATAAATATGCAACCCAATGTTGGAATTCGAAGACCAAATAATCAGTTCATGAAGGTCTCAAGAGCACATATCTTCCCCATAGACATAGTGCTCACAGAATCAACTGAGGTTACCACTGGCTGCATCTTTGTACTTGTGTTGCCTGCAAACACTGAGACAAAAGCTCAGAAACATAGAAGTTAGTAGGAACACAATCAACACATCAGCCTCATACACAACCATCAAGCATGACAATATAACAGAGTAATATCACTCTTGCAACATCATAAAAGCAAGACCTCAGCAACATGCATATAGATCAATCATGCAAAACATTGATGGATTAATGAGATATGCTCAAACAAACAATTTCATAATGAGGCACACCTAGAGAGATCTAACACTCTCAGAATTCCAAGATTCATATACAACAATCATTCCCAGCAACTAACACTGGTTTCAACTAGGATCAAAATCTTAACACAATCGTATGAGTCATGGGCAATAGAGAATCATCATCTCAACCCAAAAATAAGGTGGAAGATTGAGGTCTATCCAACAATAAGTCTGCATAAAACCAATTCTCGCAATGATGAGAAACATCATGAAGGATGCGTCCACAAGAAAGGCTCTCATCAAAAGAGGTGCGGTCTCAACAAGAACCAACAATAGGATGACCCACACTAGTAGTCTTCGAATCAAGGTGACTAGGAAATGTCACCAATCAAAGAGTGATGCCACAAACCCAAGGGCAACACAACCCACTCAAACAAGGTAGCAAAACTAGCAAAGATCAACAAAAAGGGCAATCATGCCTCATGCACAAGAAGTTGTCAAACAAGACAACAAACATTTGGCTTTGGGATGGCACAAACGACCTCAAAATGCATCCTCAATGTTCCCAATAATAATTCATCATACTGCATAGAATGCCAAGCCTTGCGTTACATGCGATAGACATGACAAAGATAATACGCATGCAAAATTTGAAAGCGCAACCAAGAAGACATGCATACATAAATAGACAACATACAATCACAAACATGAGCGTACGAAGTCTACCGACAACAGTCTTAATCCACCCAGAACAAGGCTCACTAGGAGCGCATGTCCAAAAGACCTCCATCCTGAGGTACCTAGGAACTATCTTGTATTTTCCCACACCCATTGTATCTAGGGTGAGTGGGAGTGCAAGGATATCCTATCCTACACAATTCAACAAATGCCATCTCGAAACATGTCATTTAGGTGGAAATCGAAGTAGAGACTCAGTTTGATTCATCCTAGATGAATCACTGGAGACCAGAGATGAGAGCTCCTTAAGCAAAAAAATTCTTGAGTTGCCAATAGAACTCCTCTCTACCATATCACATACAATCACAACTAGTCCAACCATAAGTAAATAAGTGGAGGACGTCACCACAACGCATTCGTTAGCATCCTCAAGGAGAGCAACATACATCAGTTGCTTACAATTTAACTTCTGTCCCCTCATGAAGAGCATCAAACATTTCCATAAGGAAACTCTTCAACGAATACATAAGGATATGATCCTAGATCACCTAGGCATCAATCCAAAGGGACCATTAATCAAACAAAGCTCAATGGAGTAACACAACCAAAGAGCAAGAGCATATCACAACACGATCTTAAAAATGTTCCGATACCATATGTAACAACGTTGTCCCAACGTTGTCCAGCACCCCAAGGAATTCCCTAAGATCTAATGGATCTGGGGTAGAAGACCTGGGGAATACGCCTCCAATAAGCAAGTAACTCACAAGTGAGTGCAAGCATAATCACAGCTTCTTAACATATATGGCAACACACCTCACGGAGGGTAACCAACTCCAACACGAGGACCATGCAAACAAGCACACACACACAAACTTATAGAAAACATCGGTGAGAGGGGAAATGATGCACCTACAAGGGAAGGTGCCTCACCTCCAGATCCCTCATGATCTGGTACAAGGTGTGACTTGGCACTGCACCAAAACTATCCATTCTTGGCTGCCTACATATCTATGACCATCATAGAATCAGGGCCATGTAGTTCTCCATGGTGAAGGGGGAATGAAGAGGACTTAGAAGAGAGTTACAACAGGAGGGTGTCCTGTTGCTAGCTTGGTATTGCCAAGTCAGGGTGGGTTTTCTAACACTTGAGAGTCATCCGAGGGTTCCTCAAAGTGTTCCATGGCCCCTAAACCATGGGGAGAGCCCAAGAGAACCACCACTCTAGGACATCTCTCACACTTTTTTTTCATTTTTAGTTCATCTCAACCCTTTCCCCAGTGCATGCCCGCAGTGTGATGATTGTAATTATATAGAACCTTTATTTGAGTGTGATGTACTTACACATGCACATGACCAGCAATAAAGATTGAGATTACTCCATCATTGCAACATTCACTTAGTTTTAATTGCTTAATTGTTATTATTATTTATTTATTTCTTAATTAATGTTTCTTTATGTTCCTGATGAGTGGTGAGGTACCCCTACACTCAACCATACGAAACGAGCATAGCACGCGCGATCCAGTCGAACTCCACAGACTAAATGCCTAAACGCCGCAAGGAACACTTGGGGTTAATTAATCGTTGTCTTCCCAGACTTACTTGTTGTCACGGTGTATGGTTAAGTAAGTCCGAGGTATATGATTTTTTTGGTATTTTACAGTTTATCTCCTATGCTAA